>VTFQ01000015.1:29154144-29335729 GCA_036281575.1 Ancherythroculter nigrocauda
TTTTCAGAGCAGACAAGTTTTAAAGTCTGGGTTGGGGACAAGGCTTGAGTAGCCAAATATTAGTGATGAAAACATTTTTAAACATGGAAATCATACTGATTTTTGTGTATAACATTTTTTGGTGGTGCAATAAATATTTTGACATAACTAAACTATTTATTTTATAATATTATTTTTAACATGAATGTATAATCTGGGGACATAAAAGTTCCCCTAATTGAAGAATCACCCATATATATATATATATATTATATTATATAATATATATATATATATATATATATATAATAAATTAGGGATGCCTCCTAATAGTCGATACGTTAGTTAGCTTAACGTTAGTCCACAGGAAGTGGCGAAGTCACGCGGTCTTGTCGTGACGGACACATCATTAAGCTGGTCTATGTTGTAAATACAGTCCATCGGGCAGGACATCTGAACATCGACCTCAAATATGGCTTCTGAAACATGTAAGTAGTAGCAACTTTACATGGCCGCTCGCTTTAACGTTAAACTAGTAAACTGTGTATTATTCAAGTGTTTGTGTGGAGTGTGAATATTAGCGCGCTAACTTCATGAGAGCTAAAATGGAGGCGCCGATGCGATCGATCACTCTCACTGAAAATACTCCGTCATTTTTCGTCCTACAGATTCGAGTAATATAGATCTTTTGAATCTGTGAAAAGTCTACTTTTATTTGTGTGCACTTACAATAACAACAAACGTTGTGCTTTTGTAACAGGTCGCGCTCTCTGCCGTCTCTCTCTGTGAACTTGAGCGCGCCCAAAAAAAAAAAAAAAAAACGAAACTCCATGTAAACTTTCCTCACAGACATGAACAATAATGAACCAATTCAAATGAAACACAACATATTCTCAGGTTATGTTACTACTACTGTGGTTATGACGAGTCAGCATCGATTTCTTCTCTGCGGCCAAAAATACTGAAAACACTATAGTTTATCAATTAATTATTAGTAACTTATTCTGTCCTCAGATTAGGATCCTGCATTGTCTTACCATTCACGTCCATCCTAATCAGTGTGTAACCATGACTATAATGTCATAGGTACCATGTGACAAATGTTATGTTAAATAATGTGTATTTTACAAAAAAAAAAAAAAAAATCTATTTTTACTTTGCCTTCATAATACTGTTACTGTTCAAATTCACATAATTTGAGATATGCGTTGGAAGTTATGACATTGTGGTTTATTATATTAATAGTTTTCGGAAAGAAAGAAAAAAGAAATATCCAGAAATATTCATTTGTTTCATGTATATAATTTGTCAGATGCTGTTAAAAAAAATTAATTATATAAAATTAAACTATTGAAAGTGTATATTTTAAGAGAGTTTATTTTATTTTAAAAGTCAGATCAAAAGGGGCCACAGTTGCAGAAACACCCAAATTCTGTGAATTATAAAAACCATAAAAGACTGACATTAAAATACTAATTGTTTTTGGAATTGCTTAAACAGTACATCCTTACAAAAAGAAAAAAAAATCCAAACAAATGGTCAGTAAGAACGGATATGCACGTGTAGATTCATTTTAATTGTAGCATAAAGAACAGTTTGCTATAACTTACGCATTTTAAATCAACATATTTAATGGTAAATGTCTTTTGAATCTGTTTCTCAGATTGTTATTCAGTTATCATCCGGTAGGGGGCGGTAATGCAACATCAGCACCGCAATCATAGAGCAAAGAAAAAAAACAGCATCACTGTGCGTTCCAAACGGGATATATCGCCCTCCGAAGGGCACTTCAGAGTGAAAATAATCATGGCCACCATGTTGAAGGGTCGTTCCAAACCGAAGTGCTCAAAACTGGCCACTTCAAAGGGTCCTTCGGAATGAAGGATTTTGAAGGGTACAACTGATGGACACTTCGGGCCCCCATGATCCTTTGCACAGGAGCACAGGACATATACTTTGCTGCTGAACGAAAGGTGGAACAACAATCAAATGATTAGACGATTAGATGATTAGAACTCCTGATACAAGTTTGGAAAACGCCAACTAATGTGCTCTGAACAGCGCAGCGCAAATCGCTTTGTATCTGAAGAGCTGCGCTGAACCCAGCGGCGAGCGCAGCGCATACCGCGTCCTGTGTGAAAGGGCCTTTAATCAGTTATTTTTTATTGATATCGTCCAGAGTAGAGTGTTTAAATGGTGTCAGGAAGTGCACTGATCTATGATGAGGAGTTGAGTACGAGGCTGAATCCAGTTACTTGTTTGTTACTTATTGACGTGTGAACCTCCCCTTTCTGGATAGTCATAGTATCGCTTACAAAAGTGTCATGTACGGTGTACATTTTAGGACATCCTTAGACCTCAGTCACACTACACAAGGCGTCATGTCTCAGATTAAAAGGCTTCAGTCATTGGACAAAACAGCATCGAGCCTCAGATTGAATGACAGTGATGTGTCTGTCTGCTACTTCTCCATGTCTCCTCACACACTGAGCAGATCTCTTCAAGTCAAACTCCTCTCTTCCCAGGATTTTGTTTCCTGATGAACTCTTACCAGATCTTCTATACCCCATCAACACAATCCTCAGATCTGAGAGATGTTGAGCATCACAAAGAATGCACTAATGCAAAATTAAACGTCTCATTTGAAGGACGGTGCTTTTTTGACAGCATAGTGTCCTCATCACTATACTGGGGCGTTAGGACCCACACAGACCACAGGGTGAGCACCCCCTGCTGGCTTTACTAACACCTCTTCCAGCAGCAACCTAGTTTTCCCAGGAGGTCTCCTATACAGATACTAACCAGGCTCAGCCCTGCTTAACTTCAGTGGCAACCAGTCTTGGGCTACAGGGTGATATGGCTGCTAACACTTTAGCTTTCAAAAGAAGCGAGCTGCATTTGCCAACAGTAGACAGCAAAGCTTCTGTGTGTCTGTACATGTTCATAAATCTGGGATTAATACAGAAACTAGATGAGTAAAGTTTGTAGACAAACTTTAAGTTGGCTTGAAAAAGCCTAGCCAGAAGGTTTGGAGTAGTTTTAAAAGCTTGAGGTTTGAAGCTTTTTAGTTTGAAATAGTTTAAGTTTTAGTTTAGTACACACTAAAAACTCCTGGGTCAAAAATAACCCATAATGGGTTATTTTTGACCCAAATCCTGGGTTAAAAAGGGACCAACTAATTTCTGGGTTATTTCAACCCAGAAAAATGGGTTATTCTTTTTGACCCAACTTCTGGGTTAAATACCTAACCCAAATTTTGGGTTAAAATAACCCAAAATTGTAGTTAATATAACCCAACTTCTGGGTCAAAAGAACAACCCCAATATCTGGGTTGAAATAACCCAGAAATTAGTAGGTCCCTTTTTAATCAAAGGTCAAAGGTCAAAAATAACCTAACTTGGGTTACTATGCCAGTATGCCTCATTTCAGAAAATAAAACTTCAGGCACTTACACACTTCAAGCACTTTTACATTTTTATTGCATTAAATTAAATTAAATTCTACATAAACTCTACACACTTGGACCTATTTATTTTAGGTCACACTGTAATAACATCAGACATTAGAAAAAATAGAAAAATAAACAACTCATTCTCTTTTGACAACATTCAATAACTGGATTGAACTTGAGGGACAAGAGTTTTGATAGTGTCCTCATCTAAGAGAAGAAATGCCTCCTCATCTCTGTCTTCACCTGAAAGACAGAAAACAAGACAACATGAGTATTGTTAATAAGTCGAGACAATTGTGAACCACTCACCAGACACTCTTTGATTATCAAGCTAACAAATAATCACTTTTAAGGGAATGATGTTGTTGTTGGTTTTTTTTTTTGTTAAAAAAAAAAAAAAAAACGTGGCCCAATTTGCTAGTTAACTAATGTGGTTCTTTTGCAGCATTACCCATTTTGTGTGAATGACAGTCTATACTGTACATCTTTTCTTTCATTAACAAGTGTAATAATGACATTAATGCAAAGGTGAATATCTGGCCCATTATTATGCATAACAGCTTAAAGACAAGGCACAAGTATCTTTTAACTATAAGGGTTATTATAGAGATGCATTCCCCACTGTCGAAGAAGTTGTGACTGTCACAAAATCTTGCACTGACACATTTAAGCCATATTAAAGAAAAATATTTAGGTATAGAGAGATGATATGAGGGCAGTTAAAGGGATAGTTCACCCAAAAATGAAAATTTGATGTTTATCTGCTTACCCCCAGGGCATCCAAGATGTAGGTGACTTTGTTTCTTCAGTAGAACACAAATTATGATTTTTAACTCCAACCATTGTCGTCTGTCCGTCTTATAATGCAAATGAATGGTAACACAATTTATAAGAGTCAATTTATAAGCATATTTTTTGACTTTTATAAATTGTGTTACCATTCACTCGCATTATAAGACTGACAGACGGCAACGGTTGGAGTTAAAAATCATCATTTGTGTTCGACTGAAGAAACAAAGTCACCTACATCTTGGATGCCCTGGGTGTAAGCAGATAAACATCAAATTTTCATTTTTGGGTGAACTATCCCTTAAAAGAGTAAAACGCTCACCTCTAAAATTCTCTATCAGCTCAGACATCCGCCACTCAGTTAGCTTATCAGCAACAAAGCTGTCCATTTAAAATGACCTGGAGAAAACAATAGAGGTTAGCAACAATTTGAAGACTTGACACGCTTCTTTAACTCTCACTACTTAAGCCCGTAGAGCACTGTATAATATGATAAGCACAGCGCAGCTGGTTAACATAACTATTGTGTAGCCTCGTCGCTCTAGCCACGGCTAAAGGGGGTCGCACACCGGAAGAGATGCGTATTTAAAATTCAAACACATTGTTCTCTATGAGTGTACACACACCGGCGGCGCCCAGCAACGGTTCAGGACCTTGTTCAAAATCCTGCAGCGCCACAGCGCGCCATGTACATAGATTTATATTAAATTTACACTTATTTGTCTCAAATCGTCGTTAATGTATATACTGACTTCACCATGTGCTGCAATATAAAGTTAATTTTACATTAATTTACAGTAATCAGCTGCATGAATAAAAATTGCTTATGTTATTGGATTTTCAGGTGATATTCTCAATTCATTCAGTTAACGGACGCTCTGAGGTAAAGTGTTCAGACTGCAGACTCAGCAACGTATTTAATTAACGTTATACAGTACAATCATAACATAGTACTGACATTATCTTAATTCCACAATGTCCTAAAACATAACAATATTGCTGGCCATAAACTGAGAAAGTACACGATACCTCGAGTTGTCCTAGACGCGGCGCAGCGCTTCTCGTCCGGTGTTCGACCTCCTTAACGCGGCATGAAGTCGCCACTAGCTGCACTGTACTTATCGTATTATTACGTTACGTCAAATTTGGCTGGGTGGTTAATAACACTTTCTTATTTAGTTTGACAAACTTAAAACACATATTTATTTTGACTTTACACGGACTTTAAACTAGTTAGATGTTGTCGCGATATCCGCAGGCGGCTAAGTACATGCTCACCACAGAATTACCACGGTAAGCCATGGTCATTTTTTCAACAAATGGTGCTAAACTAGCAATGGGGACAGAAAAGTTTACGTTACATTGACACTGAAAATACTTGCTTACCTTGAATACGCGACGAAGTTGCACCGAAGAAGCCCAGGCCAAAACGGATCGAGTGCGTTCAAGTTCAAGTGACGGTTGTTTCAAACGACTGTTGTGAGAAAATTCCAGAACAACAGCGGGGGGCGGGGGGAGGGGCGTTAACCCAGAACATGGGTTACTCTTTGAAAAATAACCCAGAAACCTAAACAACCCAGGAATTGGGTCAAAATATTAGCCCTATAACCCAGAAAATGGTTACTCTCTGAAAAAATAACCCATAATTTTAACCCAACACAAATAACCCAGAAAATGGGTTAAAGAAATAACCCAGGAGTTTTTAGAGTGTAGTTTAAAAGCTAGATAATGTGTGAGTAAGTAAGTGTGAGTGAGTGAGTGTGTGTAGATAGATATAGTTAGTTAGATAGTTAGATAGATAGTTAGATGGTTAATAAGTTAGATAGTTAGAAAGTTAGTTTATGAGTTTGAATGGCTCAGTAATAGCACATTGAATAGAAGCTTCATTGACTTTAATGGGCTTCAGTTTGTTTTGATTTGAATTTTGACAGAGTTTGATGGAATGTTCAGATTTTCAATGTAAGTCTATGGGAGTTTTTTCCAGTTTTAATCAGCATTTTTAGGAAAACCATAAGTCGGATCAGTCTGAAAAGATATAGCAACTCGAGTCAGAACAGTCTGAAGGTCTGGGCCAAGTTTGGTGGTTGTAGCTTTAAAGCTCTAGAAGGAGATGCAGTCTAAAATTTGGCGGAAGAATAATAATAAGTTTATATAGCAGATCAGTAAGTTGG
The DNA here is from genome assembly GCA_036281575.1 of Ancherythroculter nigrocauda. Taxonomy (NCBI): domain Eukaryota; kingdom Metazoa; phylum Chordata; class Actinopteri; order Cypriniformes; family Xenocyprididae; genus Ancherythroculter; species Ancherythroculter nigrocauda. The sequence goes on from VTFQ01000015.1 coordinate 29,160,535, forward strand.
CTTTTTCAAGCCAACTTAATTACAGAATTATACAGATAGTTTAATAAATCTAATGACAATATCAAAAACAAGGTTAAAACAACTGCATTACCTTTTAGTTTTAATATTATTTATCATTACAGATTGAATGATAAATACAGAATACAGAAATACAGAAAATAATAAATGTCATCATTTAAAACCACTTTCTCTTTCATTCATCTTATATATTTCAAGTTTTCTAAATTTTTTCTTCATGTTTATCATGTTTCTTCACTCTTCCTGGGTAATTTTTGAGAACTCTTTGTCTGGTCCCTGAATGTTCCACAGACTCCGGGATGGATGGCAGTGTTGAGCTGTGAGATGAGACTGTTGAGCTTGAATAGCTAAAAACTGAACCACTGTCTGATGATCGTGATCTGAATGAACCATAACCAGAACTTCCCACAGACTGTGTGTCCGACCGCTCATCTCCGCTCACTGTGGAAATAAAATAAATCAGTAAACGACTTAAAACTCTTATAGAACAAAATTCTGACATTTAACTCATTATGTTCCTAAAAATAATGTAGCTTATTGATAATCATTCTCTGGTGTCTCTGGTTAAAACATTATACAAATACTTTATTAATCAGATGGGATTTTAAAAGTTTTGTCCCTGTTTTAGTTTAGTTTATTATTTATTTATAAAGCACATATAAAATCAACCACAAGGTTGACCAAAGTGCTGTAAATTAGAAACAATACATAAGAACACTTCAAACAGCAAAATAAAATACAATAAAATTAATTTGTTGTTAAATGCCATAATGTATGTAAAAAATAAGATTTAAGCTTTGATTTAAACATGGAAAGAGATGGTACCGTTCAAATTGTCACTGGTAAGCCGTTCCATAGTTTGGGGACAGCCTTTGCAAAGGCTCTGTCCCCTCTATGTTTTAGCTTATTCTTGCACACAGAGAGTAATCCAAGATCCCCTGACCTAAGTGACCTAGTTGGGTTATGAGGGAGTACCAAATCGGAAAGGTAGTCTGGAGCTAAGCCATGTAAACATTTGTAAACGAAAACTAAAATGTTGAACTCTGTTCTAGATTTAACCAGAAGCCAGCGCAGAGACGTCAAGATGGGAGTAATGCAATCAAATTTTTTGCTGCTGGTCAACAGCCTAGAAGCAGTATTATGAACAAGTTGTAAACAATAGATGAACTATTAGCTCCATAATAAAGTGAATTACAGTAGTCAAGAAGGGTGGTAATGAATGCGTGGATAACTTTTTCGAAATTCTTGCGTGAGAGTAAAGTTGCAAGGCGACGTAGATGGAAAAAGCATGATTTGACAACAGAATTAATCTTTTTATCAAACTGAAGTCCCGAGTCAATTAGAACACCAAGGTTTTTAGTGCACGGAGTAACATAAGAATTTAAAAAGCCTAGATCCAGATTACCACAATCATAAACAACTTCATTTTTTTTTCTCATTTAAGGCCAAAAAATTGTGAAAGTGTGGGAAACCCCCATCGGCCCAAAAACAGAATCCGACGGCCTGGGCGAAGGTTAACGCGTGTATGTCTTTTCAGCGCCCCTATGAAGTTCACTTAATTTCTAGAATTTAGTTTCAATTTTACTTTAGCTGCTCGTTTAATCTGACTCCAATTTCAAATGATTATTATTCTTAGGTTGTGTTTACAATTAGAAATTAATTATGTATTAATTTAGATATTTGATGATTCTGGGTATCCCATACTTTTAATTATTCATTCATCAGGGACCCAATGCCGCACAGAGATACTCGCCCCGGGTTTGCGGTAAACTCAAGTTAGCTAATACCTTTAGTCGGGTGCCTACTGCTCACTCGAACAAAAGTGTATTTTAATTTAGCCACTTCCATACACCTTGCTAAAAAGGCAGAGTAGTTCTTCTCTCCAGATGAGTTTAATTGCTTTATTGCAGGGCACTTGATCTCAGTTTTTGTCTTAGCAACAAAGCCAAGTCTTAAAAAAGCCATAATTTCAGATCCTGTAGGTATGCTACGCTATCAAAACCTCAATAGAACATGAATCGTTGCGTTTAAGTGGGAGATACAACTGGGTGTTGTCGGCATATAAATGAAATGATACTCCATGTTTAGAAAACAGGGATCCCAGTGATGGCATATATAAAGAAAAAAAATGTAGGAGCAAGGATCAAACCCTGTAGAATACCACAGGAGAGGTGTGCTACTGAAGAAGTACGTTTTCCAATATATACAGAAAACTTCCTATTGGTTAAATATGACCAAAACCATTTTAGAACGATACCCTGAATGCCTACATAACTTTCCAGTCTAGAAATTAAAATATTTTATGATCAACCCTATCAAATGCTGAACTGAAATCTAAAAGAACCAAAGCAACAGAAATATATTTATTACAAGCCTGATCACTCTTTATTGCAAGTTTATAAAGTTGACCATAAAGATTTATAGAGTCTAAAGTGTCAAAAGGTCTAAAGAACAAATTATTAGTAAAAACAGGTGCTTAACCTTCAGAAAATGTTGATCATCAACCTAAGGAGTTTAATTATGTGCGTTAAACTATATTATGTGCTTTTTATTTTATTTAATATCAGGTTTATTGTCTTAAAGTATCAACATTGTTATTTTTGTAAAGACATGGAAAGGGAAATGGAAAGAGAAAGGGTTTAGATTTTATTATGGGGAAAAATGTGTTGACAAATTTATGACAATATAGACTAAATATATTACATTTTCACAACAAAGCAGAAGGGATAAGTGGAAAACACGGGCTCTAATGCTTTAAAAAACGTCACAGGGAAACCAAAGTTACTGAAAGTGTCAAATAAAACAGAAGACACTCACTGGTTGGGGGTAGCAATTCAGTGCTGTTACATCGTTTTATGGCCCCTGACTCATAACTTGTGTGAGATGAATCTCTGGAACGGGATGAACTGAAAACTGTTTCTGCTCCTGATCGTGATCTGAATGAACCGTAAGCTGAACTTCCCAGAGACCATGAATCAGATCCATCATCTCCACTCACTATAATAATGAAAGCAGAGAGCAGATCAGAAGAACATTTACATTAATGTGTTTGACAGACACTTTTCTCCAAAGAAACTGACATGACATTGAAGGAATATATTGATCATTTAGAGTTGACATAAAGCTGACCATCTGAATGAATTACAGTCACATGAACTGAGTCAATGAAGGATTCACTTCACAGCAGCATTTTGGTTCACACAGAAACAGGATATTAAATGATTACAAAATCCAGGTTGTTTTATTTTGACCCTGCTTCTGTTTCCTGGTTTCCTAATGAAGCTAAACAGGGTTGAACCTGGTCAGTGTCTGGATAGGAAACCATCTGAGAAAAATGAAGACTGTAAGAGGTGTTAGTGAGTGTTAGAGCTCAACCTGGTCTGTGTGATGGACACTTTTAAACTATTTATAACTACATCTGAAAAGCTCTAGAACAATGATGAGGAAACAGACCTGAGATTGTGTGTAGATAATATTCATACAATTTTATGATTTCACTCACTGGTCTCTGATCTGATGTCTTTTCTCCATTTGTCCAGTCGCTCTTCTGCCTTCTTTCTACCATCTATCTTCTGTAAAATCTTTCTGTCTATTTCAAAATGGCGTCCGTCGTTTTGTGCCACTGTCTCCTCAATCTTCTCCAGCAGCTCCTTGATCTGAGTGTCGTCACTCCTGTTGAGATTGTTGAGAACATGATACCTGTTCCCACATTTGTCCAGCAGCCGCTGGAGATCCTGTCCTTCACTCTCAATGTGCCGCTCTATAGATGTGTCTAACAGAGAGTCTCCAGGAGTGAACAGAACTATAGTGTGACTCCAGACTCTCTCACTGAGAAGATCCAGATGATCCTGCACTGATTTTCTGTGTGTCTTTTTGAATCTAATGTCCACACGTATGATCAATAGTACAGTGTGTGGTCCTGGAGGACACAGAGACACACTGAGCAAAATCTCCTGTTTCAGTCTCTCAGGACTGTCCTCTATGGTGTAATTACTCCACCATCCTGGAGCTTCAATGACAGTGATGTGTCTGTCTGCTACTTCTCCATGTCTCCTCACACACTGAGCAGATCTCTTCAAGTCAAACTCCTCTCTGCCCAGGATGGTGTTTCCTGATGAACTCTTACCAGCATATCTATACCCCATCAACACAATCCTCAGATCTGAGAGATGTTGAGCATCACCTGAAACAGAACAAAACACACTTATACAAAATGATATTGTACTGAGAACATGTATTTGTACATGTTTCTGCTCTATATACATTTAATAAACAGTCCATCCATCTCAAGTGGTCCAAAAATTCTAAAGATAGTTGTTCAATCATTTTTTATTTTCCTATACATATTGGTAATTGCAAAAACAGACAAAGTTTTTCATTTTATTTGGTTTAACCACAGTGGCTGTCTTTGTGTCATGGTCCATACAGGCTCTATGAAAACTTCAATAACTCAGCTCAGGAAGGTTGTTGCTGCTTGGAACAAAAACTGATCTTTAAAGCACATTACAATCTTATAATCAAAACAAATACAGTCATTTTGCATATTCTTATTCCTTAGACACTGTAACTTTTTGCGCACTAGCAGTTAACAAACAAAACTCTTCATCTTACAGAACAACACTGAAGTCAGGACTGCTTCTCTCTGTCTATGACGAGTCACATGTACTGTACTTCTCTGCAGCGCTCTGTCTAAAATAGTCTAAATATAAACACTTATAGGTGTACCATAGTGATTCAGGATAAGACAAAAACCTGGTTTGGAAGATGGATTCATGATGTACTCGCTCATATACATTTTGTAAATTTTGAAATTTAAAACAAATTTACATAGTGAACATTTTAGGTTAAATGTAATGATCAAGATCACTCAAAGTTTCATTCAGGGTCAATTTATACTCGAAATCGCCGATTGTGAATTATCAAAGAGAGAATCGACGATGCATCGCCGACTCTCATGAGATTTTTGGCATGCTAAATATCTTTACCTATCCGCGATTCAAAATCCTGCGGTGTGTAATGTGTTCTGACTGAATATTACATCAGCGACGACCTACAGCCAATGAGAGAGCAAGTTTTAGGGCAGCGGGAAGTTCGGGGAGGAGTTACAGACCTTCGTCTCCCCAACCATTTCCTCCTCCAGTCGTGAGTGTGAAAAGAACAGTGATCTGACGACTGAAAATCGTGCAGTGTGAACTCGGCATTAGAAAAGTAGTAGAAGCCACTGTATATAATAATTTTTGTATATAATAAATTACTTGCATCTTAGAGCGCACAGACAAAATGCAATAAATGATGTTTTATTAACAAAGTTTGGGAGGAACACATTCAAATGATCTAACTTATCGTCACATCACTCCAACCAGCAATCAACATATCTACCCAATCAGCATGAGTAGAGACCTATATATATATATATATATATATATATATATATATATATATATATATATATATATATATATATATATATATACACACACACAGTCGACTCACATATATTTCTCATCAGTTTTCAGCATCCCTCCACCACCCCGTCTCCTCACACTCGGCTGGTTACTTATAACCAGAAATACAGGGCGGACTCTGGGTTCAGGCCAAATACCAGCTCGGAGCCCTCTCCTCAGACAGCACGCCAAATACACTGTTAACTCTATCTGATTATTTGTAAGTGTGAACTTGTGAAGTGCATTACGGAGGAAGATGACTGCTGTTTGGGAACGCAGTCGTGTAAAACAGCTCTGGAAGGTAATTATATTATATTAATTACACCGAACCACTTTGAACAGACTTTACTCAGGCATTTCAACCAAAACAGCATTTCAGATGCTGTGGAAAAAGATCGGTCCGCTGGCTGCTCCAGTTAAGCCATCCCATCATGACAAGTTATAATATTTTTGATGTGCAATAAGGAATTTATTCTGTAAATGTGTTTCCATCCTAGTTTATACGCATGTTTTCTTATCAGATAAAAAAATGCCAACTCAAACGAGCGTGTACGTTTCTTAGGTGCGTGTTTACAATTTACGCACATCTTGGCGTTTCCAAGTTTTTTTATGCGATATCCCAAAATGCACATAAAAATAGGTTGATGGAAACAGAGCTTATAAAACTGCTTTTCATCCAGGGGACAGGTGTCCACTATAGGGGGCCTCAGCAAACGTCCAAAGGGACCAAATAACTAAAACTTGATGTGGTTCATGACACAAATAACGTTGCTGTGGTTAAACCAAGTAAATGCAAATAAAAACTGGTTCTGCAATACCAACTGTTGAATTATATCAAGGAAATGCAATTACCCTGCCTCCTTGTTTAGATGTTTGATGCCTGTTGCTACACATTTGGCCAATATATTAAACATTAGGCATTGCTTGCAATATTATTGTTATTTATTTTTTTTGTTTCTAAGAAATGCTTTATTCTATATGAGTAGAGATGTAGTTATTGTTAGTTATGTGTGTGTGCCTGTCCGTGAAAAGGAGCAGAACTGGACTGCGGTTCTGTGTGTGTGTGTGTGTGTGTGTGTGTGTGTGTGTGTGTGTGTGTGTGTGTGTGTGTGTGTGTGTGTGTGTGTGCACTCAAGGACACAAAGAACTGTGGTTCTACTCATGGAAACTTATAAGAACATCAGCCATCTTAGTTGAGTTTACTGGAGTTCAAGCACATGAAAAGGCAGACAGCTTTCAACTGCAAGGCCTTGAAAAGGATCTGGGAAACTTTGGGAAAGTTACAACTTACATCAGTCAAGAAGATAACCTAACGTCTATGATAAACAGCAGGAAACTGATTTGGATACTGATACGTCAGTAATACACCTAGAAGCCCAGAGCTGAGGACAAGAAACCCCAATCTGAAGATGAAGTCCAGAGCTGACTACACCTTTGACTCAAAGCTTGATTATTGTATTTTATAATTTAATGATGATGTTTTATTTGCCTTTATATTTTTGTTGATTATAAAAATAAATTTAATTGATTACAAAAGCTGCCTACCGTGGCTTAATTTATAGTGTTTTAAGACTTTGAACAAGAACATACCACAGAGGAGTCTTCTGACCAAATTTGAAGTAATTTAAAATGCTATTGATTTAAGCCAGACCCAAACATGAGTCTGTATGTTTGCATAAAAATGATTTTCATAAAATGATAAGTGCAGATTTTCAGTATTTTTGATCAACAAACACCAGCAACATTATGTTGGACTGATAATGTCAGGAACATGACTGTCATTGTCACACTGATCCAACAAAACCCAAGAGCTCCTGGAAGCTGATGTTTGTTGGGTCAGATCTTCAGATTCTTTAAGTCTCTTAATAAAGTCCATCTTCTACATGAAAACATAAACAGAGAGAGAAACACAGAATAGCAAAACACAGCCCTGTCTGTATGTGGACTCACTCATCTGTGATCAGATGTTTTGATCTGAGGTAAAGCGATTTCTGTTTTCAGAAGCACACCTAATGAAGAACTGGGCTGTTTAAGAAATGAAAGTGTTTATTTCCTTCAGTAACAGATTTTAGGGGCGTCACTGTGAGCTGCTATTGGGAATGAATTGACAAAAAATGGTTAATAACGAGAAGTTTCTTGATATTTTTGCTGTGAATGTTACATTTTCATGATTTCCTTCACATATCAGTGTGAATATCTGCTCTATAAAGTATGTGTACTCACTCATCTGTGATCTGATGTTTTCTCTCTGTTTCTTCATCCTCGTCATTCGTTCTTCTGCTCTCTCTTCTTCTGCTCTTCTTCTCTCTTCCATCTCCTGTAAAATCTTTCTGTCCATTTCAAAATGGCAGCCGTTGTTTTGTGCCACTGTCTCCTCAATCTTCTCCAGCAGCTCCTTGATCTGAGTGTCGTCACTCCTGTTGTGATTGTTGAGAACATGATACCTGTTCCCACATTTGTCCAGCAGCTGCTGGAGATCCTGTCCTTCACTCTCAATGTGCTGCTCTATAGATGTGTCTAACAGAGAGTCTCCACGAGTGAACAGAACTATAGTGTGACTCCAGACTCTCTCACTGAGAAGATCCAGATGACCCTGCACTGATTTTATCTCAGTCTCTTTAAATCTAGTGTCCACACGAATGATCAGTAGTACAGCATGAGGTCCTGGAGGACACAGAGACACACTGAGCAAAATCTCCTGTTTCAGTCTCTCAGGACTCTCCTCTACAGTGTAATCACTCCACCATCCTGGAGCTTCAGTGACAGTGATGTGTCTGTCTGCTACTTCTCCATGTCTCCTCACACACTGAGCAGATCTCTTCAAGTCAAACTCCTCTCTGCCCAGGATGGAGTTTCCTGCTGAACTCTTACCAACATTTCTATACCCCATCAACACAATCCTCAGATCTGAGAGATGTTGAGCGTCATCTGAAAAAAATACAGAAAAAACAAACTTATGCAAAATGATATACTGAGTATACAGTGTATACGTTTCTGCTCTATATACATTTAATGAAGGGTCCGTTCATATCAAGTGGTCCAAAAGTTCTAAAGATAGTTGCTCAATCATTTTGAATTTTCTTATACGTATGGGTAATTGCAAAAGCAAACAAAGTTTTTTTATTTTATTTGGTTTAACCACAGTGGCTGTCTTGTCATAGCCCACAGGGCTCTATGGAAACTTCAATATCTCAGCTCAGTATGTAACCCTGGTTCCCTGAATAGAGAACACTCCTTCGTAAATCCATGTGAAATCGGTAGAATGGAGTGAAGGAATGTCATAGGCGGGTGATGTCACGGACCAGGAAACTATGAACAAAGACGCTAGCTTCTGATAGGCTAAAGCAAGGTGCTCACAGGCATGTAGTGAGTATGGCAAGGCGACGCAGCATCTCGTTCCCTATTCAGGGAACCAGGGTTATAACCCAAGACGTTCCCTTTTCACAGTGATTTTTCTGGCAAGATGGTGCCTGTGTATGTGGCGAGCTGTCTGCTGTTCTCGGCTTTGTTTATTGTTTGGCTGTTTTTATGTGCTCTCCTGTCCAACAACTATGTTAAGTCTCTCACGTTTGATCCCCAGACTCTCTTGGATACACACAGTTTCTGTGTAGGTGTTCTGGGCATGAAATTGATCATCTTCGCCTACCACACATATGGAACTCTCTTATGAGATATCCCGGCGATTACCTCTAGACGTTCCTCCAAGAAAGCATTGGAGAAGATGCGGTAAACACGGGGTGTGATCGTCACAATAAAGACCTTCATGGGAACCGGTTACTTAGCTGTTCTCAGTGCTCTGCCTCGGTCACAGGCTATGGTGTCGGACCGCTTCGGCCAACCCTGTTGTCATGTTAGCTCAGGCTAATCGCATTCAGGCTAAAACCACTTTCTTAAGTTTTGAAGCTCAGGTTTTACTTTTGAACTGGCCTGAACTCATGATATTAGCTTTGATCTATTGGCCACAACACTTAATCAAAGACTTCATAGTAGAGTTATTGAGAATTGATCACTAAATATAATTGCATCCTTTTTTTAGGTGATTTAAATGTGCATATATGCTGCCCATCTAAGCGGGCTAACCTCTGAGGCTCTAAACATCATTGACTATTTTAACCTCTTTTAACACAAAGCAGTGGGTTAATTATCCCACACATACTCATGGACACATGTTGGACCAAATTTTGTCATATGGGTTATCAGTAACTGAAGTTGAAGTTGTTGATTCTGCTATTTCTGATTTTTGCTATTCCAATTTGCATAGCCCGTGCAGATTTACCTCATTTTGAAGTAGATTTTATCAAGTTCCATAATGAGGTTAATCCTCTTTAGAATCTCCACTACCTGACCTTGATGTGGAACATCACTTTTCCCTTTAAAATACTGTTTGGGTAGATAATTTAAATCTTACTGCTCCCTTCATTTTTTTAAGCCAAAATCTACATCCAAATCGGAGCCATGGGTCGATCATAGTATACGCTCCCTGAGACAGTCATGCAGGAAAGCAGACAGAGAGTGGAAATAAGACAAATTACAGATTTTGTATGAGATCTTAAGGGACTGGTTATTGTTATATCAGAATGCTGTTAAGAAAGCTAAGGCTTCCTATTTTACTAAATTGATTGAGAAACATCACCATACCCCAAAATCACTTTTTTTTCTGTCAATAACTCGGTTTTAAATCCTCCTATAAACTCTCTTCACTGCCCGTCCTGGGCACTCCGTGAGGATTTTGCTAGCTACCTTGGCAATAAAGTTTCAAATCTGAGAGCCCAATTTCAGGTCTCTGATCAGAAAATACAGACAGAGATGAGTTCACCTACCCTCTGGACCTCTTTCAATTCTGTCTCTCTACATTCTGTAAAGGAAGTAATGCTTAACTTAAACCTTCCTTTTGTTTGTATGACACTTTACTTTCCTGGAACGTGACTTCACCCACCTATGACATTCCGAGTGCCCTTGGACCAATTTCACATGTGCTTCACGCCATAACCATGCAGGAGCATTTCCACAGCGTCTCGACGCAGCTCGAGTTCCCATGAAAGGGGAACTGATCTTTAAAGCACATTACAGCAATACATATAAACAAAACATATATAGTCATTTTGCATATTCTTGTTTCTAAGACTTATAATTTAATATAATTGCCCTCTAGCAGTTAATAATCAAAACTGCATGCATCTTACAGAAGAACATTGATGCCGGAGCTACTTCTCTCTGTTTATGTAAACGAGTCACGCAGGTACTGGGCTACTCTGCAGCGGTTGTTGTCCCGCTCTGTCTAAAATAGTCTAAATATAAACACTTATTATCGGTGTACCATAGTGATTCAGGATAGACAAAAACTTGGTTTGGAAGATGGATTCATGATCTACTCAGTCATTTTGTAAATTTTGAAATATAAAACAAAATGTACATATTGTAAATTTTAGGCTGAATGTAATGATCAAGATCAATCAAAGTTCCATTCCGGGTCGATTTATAATTTGAAGAATTTGGATCTCTTTTTAGGGAGAACGTGGCTAAGAATAGTGTGCAAACAAAATTTTTCAGTTTTGAGACTTAAATAGATTTTAGATCTTATTCAGTGCAATTTTTTAGAATACCCCTCACTTTCAGGTTGATTTTCTCTGGTGGGGAAGCTGAAATTGTCACAGATCCCTGTATGGCAGAATCTGCTGTAAAAATGATGAGTTTGAGATTCTGCTGGTGGTACACAGACAATAGGCTTGTTCGACTTGATGCAGCGCCGCAAAGACCGATCGACGGCTGACTTGAAGCAGTGCATGCCGGTAAGAAATGTTGTCCGACTTGAGACAGCGCTGACGTCATGTGACTGTGACGTATGGCTTTAAAGTACCGCGAGAGCGATTCGAGATCAGCCGCATGAGGCAGCCAGCGCAGTTTCTGAAGAGGAGCTGCACGAGCGCTGATGACGACACAGCTGTTTCATGATTGGCCGGATTCACGGCATGACAACGATCACGTGTGTTTCGTGTTTATTGTCACGCCTTCATCTCCACTAATGCTCAAAAATCTGTTTTTATAACAGTTAAAGCTCTTTTCATGTAGTCGCAATGTTATATTGTGTCATGTTTATCAAAATAAAACGGATAAAAAACGTAGACCCCACTACATTGTTATTTAAATAACATATGCTTATGTTGAACTTTATTCTTGTAAAAACAGACGCTGTTAGCAGTACATAAAGTATTGAATGAAAAGGTCTCTGAAACATCAGTGTATTAGTCAAATATTGCATTTATTTCACTTCAGCTGTGATAAAGCATGCAAACGCAGCGCGAGTGTCACTAGGAGAAGCAGAAAGTGTCCGACTTCATGTCTCCGTTTTCAGCTCCTCCCTGACTGCACGCGGCTAATCTCGCCGATCGGTTACATGCAGCCGATGTCGAACACACCTATAGCTTGACCAAGAACAAGAGGTGTGTTCGACATCGGCTGCGGCTGGATGTAACCGATCGGCGAGACTAGCCCTTTGCGGCGCTGCATCAAGTCGAACAAGCCTAAGGCAAACATGAGGGCTTGTGCACAGAGACTAATCACTAGAAAAGACACACCTGTGCACAATCAACCCAATAAACCAATGACGACACAACACATGAGACCAGGGAAACACATGACATGATCACATGAGGACAAGGGAATCACATGACATGGGAGCGCATGGCAAACAGATAAATAAACAGATAAATAAATAAACTTAAAAAATAAGCCATGAAAAATGAACATGAACAAAACCAAAACTAGACATGACAGAATCCCCCCCTCTATGGGCGGATCCCGACGCCCAACATAAAACCAAAACTCGACAAACATTCTAGGAGGGTGGTGGAATGGAGGCGGTCTTGGGGGAGGGATGGTGGGCCAGGCCAGTGCAGGCAGTTCAGGGGACCAGAGAGGCAGGCACAAGACATGAATAAACTTCAGAAATACTTCATATATCAGTGTGAATATCTGCTCTATAAATTATGTGGACTCACTCATCTGTGATCTGATGTTTTTTCTCAGTTTCTTCATCCTCTTCATTTGTTCTTCTGCTCTCTCTTCCTCTGCTCTTCTTCTCTCTTTCATCTCCTGTAAAATCTTTCTGTCTATTTCAAAATGGCAGCCGTTGTTTTGTGCCACTGTCTCCTCAATCTTCTCCAGCAGCTCCTTGATCTGAGTGTCGTCACTCCTGTTGTGATTGTTGAGAACATGATACCTGTTCCCACATTTGTCCAGCAGCCGCTGGAGATCCTGTCCTTCACTCTCAATGTGCTGCTCTATAGATGTGTCTAACAGAGAGTCTCCATGAGTGAACAGAACTATAGTGTGACTCCAGACTCTCTCACTGAGAAGATCCAGATGACCCTGCACTGATTTGATCTCAGTCTCTTTAAATCTAGAGTCCACAGGTATGATCAGTAGTACAGAGTGTGGTCCTGGAGGACACAGAGACACACTGAGCAAAATCTCCTGTTTCAGTATCTCAGGACTCTTCCCTACAGTGAAATTCCTCCACCATCCTGGAGCTTCAATGACAGTGATGTGTCTGTCTGCTACTTCTCCATGTCTCCTCACACACTGAGCAGATCTCTTCAAGTCAAACTCCTCTCTGCCCAGGATGGTGTTTCCTGATGAACTCTTACCAGCATATCTATACCCCATCAACACAATCCTCAGATCTGAGAGATGTTGAGCGTCACCTGGAACAAACAGAGAACAAAACACACTTCTTAAGGTGGGTGAGATCTTCCCCCAGTTTCACAGACAAGGCTTAAACTAGTCCTAGACTAAAATGCATGTTTGAGCTGTTTTAACTGAAAGCAACTTGTACTGACATCATAAAATATGTCAGTGTCATTGTTTTGTCTCAAGATGCACACTAGTATTGTTTTTTTTCTAGTGTACGTTTTATAGAAGTTACTTAAATATCGTAATTGAAGGCCTAATCCTGGCTGAGGCTAAACCCTGTCTGTGAAACCGGGCCCTTGTGTCTTCTTTAAGGGTTAATTCACTCAAAAAAATTTAATTCTCTCACTAAAATTTCACCTTCATGTCATTCCAAACTTTTGTTCATCTTCAGAACACAAATGAAGATCTTTTTGATGAAATGTGAGAGATTTCTGTCCCTCTAGCAGATGACACTTTGACACTTAAAAAATTAGGCTTTTACTACATAGGCTTTACTACATATAAATATTGATCAGCTCACATAAACAGAAGCTCAACCATACATGCTTGACACGTGAGAATGAACCTCATTGGTTCTTGTTGAAGCTCAAACGTGATGCGTAACATGAGAATGAACATCATTGGTTCTCGTGCATCAAGTGAACATGCTCGAGCTTCTGTTTACCACAACTGATGTGTGAGTTGATCAATGTTTATGTGAATAAAAGCCTGAATTCCATCCGTTCATCATATATAAAGTAATCGTTTCTCTTCAAAAAATTTGGACTAAACAAAATCAATTCATATTAGGGGTGTGACGAGACAGGTATCTCACGAGACGAGACGAGACTCGAGATTGAGTTCACGAGACGAGACAAGATTTTTACACACTATTTTTAAGAAATCCTCAATGGCGAAATACATGACTAGAAAAAATATTCTGCAGGTGTATTTGAAATGTTTTAACTAATCATCTTGTAATGAATGTCATTTCAGTTCTGCTTTCTGAGACTGAATTATCATATGCAGTAAAAGACAACAATACTCAAGCACTGTAAAAGGTTTTGCCACTAACTCAACTGACTGACTTCTCTCCTGTATGATTTCAGTCTCTTCAGACTTTACTGTACATGATTTATGAGCTTCTACAACTTTTGACCTCCTAACTGAACTCCTTTCCACAAACTGATCATAGAAATAAAAACAGTATAAATAAAAATGGTAACAGTTTAAAATAAGGTCTCATTTATTAACATTAATGTATTAACCAACATCAACTAACAATGAGCAACATATTTGCTACAGTATTTATTAATCTTTGTTTATGTTAGTTAATAAAATAGTCATTCATTGTTAGTTCATGATAGTTCACAGTGCATTAACTAATGTTAACAAATGAAACCTTACTGTTTGTGCTTAATAAGATTAAGAGAAAACTGTTATTCGTTTTTATGGTAACACTTTACAATAAGTGCAACCATAATCGCACTCTCTCAATATTCAAAGTGCAAATAAGACCAACTTTTTCTTTGATACAGAGCTAAGAGATGGTTACAACTACACTGCCCAGCCTAAAATAGCTTTCATATTGAGAGATATTTGCATTCATCAGGGAGCTGCTTTCAAAATGCGGGCTATTGAAATCGCGTTTGAATGCGCGCTTGTGTTTACTTTCACTTTGGCGATCGCGCGTAACTCTGTAAATATGGAGCGGCGGCGACCGTTATCCAACTGAATTAAATGTTTTTTTATTTAAATACAAAGCAAAACGACAGTGGAGGCGTAATGTAAACGTAGTGGTGGCATATTCTTTCCTAATCATCCTAACCACTCTGTCATGGCAACATCACAAGACTACTTTTCGCCTCGACGAGAAATCTCGTCACATATTAGTCTCGCGAGATCTCGTGCCACGAGATCTCGTCACACCCCTAATTCATATTAATTAGTTTTATGATCTCTTTATGAACTTTTTAATGCATCAGATTGGTAGTTGCGTAGCTGTCAGTGGAGGGACAGAAATCTCTCAGGTTTCTTCAAAGATCTTCATCTGTGTTCTGAAGATGAACGAAAGCCTTATAGGTTTGTAACGACATGAAGGTGAGTAAATGATGACAGAACTTTCATTTTGGCATGAACTAACCCTTTAAATAATCTCTCTATCTGTGGAAAAAGAGTTAAACATTGACATTTTTCTCTCTTTTTCTTTCATAAAAATAGCTTCTATCACGAGTGCACATCTTACCAATATCTATTTTAAATTGACATATTTTTTTCCTAAGTTGGAGCTTCAAATGAAATATAGATCCTCCAGCAGTCTAGTAGTTTTACTTGTTCTTTCAAAGTGTGTTTGACGAGACTCACTTCCTGCTGCTTCAGAACAGACAAACATGAGCGTGTCTATAGATGAAAAGATGTTTAAGGTTATATTCATGGCTTAGGTAAAGGGATTTCTGTTTTCGAAAGCACACCCTATGAAGAACGGGATTGTTCAAGAAATGAAAGTGTTTATTTCCTTCAGTAACAGCTTTTAGGAGCGTCACTGAGAGCTGCGATTGGGAATGAATTGACAAATAATGGTTAATGACAAGTTTCTTGATATTATTGCTGGGACTGTTACATTTTCATGATTTATTTCATATACTCAGTGTGAATATCTGCTCTATAAAGTATGTGGACTCACTCATCTGTGATCTGATGTTTTCTCTCTGTTTCTTCATCCTCTTCATTCGTTCTTCTGCTTTCTCTTCCTCTGCTCTTTTTCTCTCTTCCACCTCCTGTAAAATCTTTCTGTCTATTTCAAAATGGCGGCCATTGTTTTGTGCCACTGTCTCCTCAATCTTCTCCAGTAGCTCCTTGATCTGAGTGTCGTCACTCCTGTTGTGATTGTTGAGAACATGATACCTGTTCCCACATTTGTCCAGCAGCTGCTGGAGATCCTGTCCTTCACTCTCAATGTGCTGCTCTATAGATGTGTCTAACAGAGAGTCTCCACGAGTGAACAGAACTATAGTGTGACTCCAGACTCTCTCACCGAGAAGATCCAGATGATCCTGCACTGCTTTTCTCTCAGTCTCTTTAAATTTAGTGTCCACATCTAAGATCAGTAGTACAGCGTGTGGTCCTGGAGGACACAGAGACACACTGAGCAAAATCTCCTGTTTCAGTATCTCAGGACTCTCCTCTACAGTGTAATTCCTCCACCATCCTGGAGCTTCAATGACAGTGATGTGTCTGTCTGCTACTTCTCCATGTCTCCTCACACACTGAGCAGATCTCTTCAAGTCAAACTCCTCTCTGCCCAGGATGGTGTTTCCTGATGAACTCTTACCAGCTCCTCTATACCCCATCAACACAATCCTCAGATCTGAGAGATGTTGAGCTTCACCTGAAACAAATAGAGAACAAAACACACTTGTTGTTTGTGCTTTCTGAACAGTTAACAAGAAAGCTGTACTAAAATATGCTAATCATAATAATACAAATGCCTCATTGAGTTCAGGAAATACAGGTTAACAGATTTCAGATTACTAAATTAATAAATAAATCTCTCTCGCGCGCACACCTGACACAATCATAGTTGCACAGCCACACACTTAAAACACATGACTGTATTCTGCAAGTTAACCTAAATTCAATTTGTGACAAGCCATAAGCATAAACTACTTTATGAAGAACAAAAAGCTTACAAAACATTATTAGCTTTATCGACCAATATGAAAGTGAAAGCAGTATGTCTCACAGAAACAGTAAACACGTTTGCTTAAAAGTCATTTTTACAATGAATTAACAAGGAAAATACGTTTATTTTTTAAAATAAAAAAAATGCTTGCTTAATTCCATTTTTCACTGTCTCAGTCGGAGCTCCAGAGTAAATGCGGGTTCACGTTGATCTTTCTGGACTTTCATACAGGTGTTCAGATCATGGGCGGGGCTACAGGAGTACGGAAGAGTGCCAAGATGATCTTCGAGGTTGATTTACACACACACACACAAATAAGATGTTAGCGATTTTTTCAAAAGTTATATATTTTATTTTATTATTTTAAGAGTAAACTACCTCATACATCATATACTTATTTTATTTGAAAGTAACAAGTTGCAGAATTTAGTCTCCATGCAGTCAATAATTGTATCCATTAAAACTCATATTTGATCATCAAAATGACATATTTAAACGTTGTTTCATGCCCTAAAGTAGTTTGAATGTAACTCTTCACACTTCCTTCATTTTGTATAAGCAGGTTCATGAATATGCAAATCAGTCCCCGCAACACAATGGCAAGTGGAAATACTGGTTTAATTCAGCCATATGTATTTGAACCAGAAACTAGTACATCGACTGATTTCAAACCGCGTTTTTGGTTCACAGCAGTTTTTAAGTTGAAAATACTCAGCAGTGCTGTTGACTTGTCTTAAATATATATAAAAAAAAAAAACACCATATAGACATATTAACAACTTGATTTTCACCACAGGAGTCTTTAATTATTTAATCTTAATGTGAGTCCTTGTGATATACAGTACAATCAAAACACAAGTAAAAGATTCAAGCATCAACATGGCCTTATAACATTTTATTTCACATTTAATAAGAAAAGAATAAGCCTAAATGTCATTGTTCAAATGTTTTTTTTACATTACATATTTTTAAAAAATCCATTCATTCATTCTTCAGGATTGACTCATATTAAAACATGGGAAAAAATCTATATTAAACAAATGTTATATTTACAGAAGCAATATCAGTTTAATTGTTATTTAAGGCAGTCAGATTTGTGTTGTTCAGGATGTTCAGAGCTCTTCTGAATCACTGAGATCCCGTCCATATCCAGCTCCACTGAATGAACACTGAAGGAACCAATGCCAAAACAACAGCAGGACCAACACTATTCAGAAATACATTTTACTTTCACCATTTCTGTTCTTCTGTTTTTACTAGGACACTAAACACACGCAGGTCTTTCAGCAACAGTCCTGTTGAGTTTAAATCTCACAGATATTGAATGATTCAGAGAGAAGATGATCTACATGATCAGTTTAGAAAGGGTTAAAAACAACCGTTCTTCTTCATGTTCTCATTCTGTAGCGCTTGAACCAGTTTCTCTGCCTCACCTGTATGTTTGTGAGAATCTCTGTCACTGTTTCCTTCTGCTGAGGCTCACGGGCGAGTAAGAACAGGAATCCTCCTCCTCCTGCTCCTGCCAGACTCTATCCTAAACTCAGCGGCTGAAGAGCGTTCATCATGGATCTCACTGCCGCCGGCTCACAGCCTGGAGCCATCAGCATCTTCTGCTGCCAGTATGTGTCCATACACTCGCCCAACCTGAGGAGAGATCCTGAGAGAAAGAGTCAAATACTACTTCAATATCTATGGATTTGGCTCTAATTTTGAGTCCTTCTACCCGTTAGTAACTAGACCTTCATTCAGAGATACTCAGTTTTGAAATGAGTCAGAGGAAAGATGTCATTGTGTTTTTTTTATTGCAGTCAGAGTGTCGAGTACAATCAGGACACAATGAATCAGGCTCTGAAGAGAGTGAAGAAAATTAAAGCAGACATGGGCGGCACAGAGATTTTAGAGCCTCTAAAACACATCTACAGTCAGCCCTGTTACCCAGACACCCCAGACAGGTACAACAACACCTCAACATGCACAATAATGATTTACTGTACAGTTTATCTTAACAGGAAGTGATTGATAATGCTAACCTATGTATCTGTGTAAATGTAATTTATTTATATGCTTTAGTAAACCAGCACTAAAAGTTTCTCTCAAACTTTATTTCAAGAACCAAAATGTGTGATACACATTTAAATGATTTTCAATTTACAAAACCATGTCAAGTATGTTAAATCATTAGATTTACTTGGTAAAAAAGACAGAGTATAGTTCAGTTGACTTCCTGAAACATGGCTTCATATGTCACAATGTAGACATCACTGTAGACATACAGCAAATGATCTCTGGGGTTATAATTCATATACCTATTAGTCTGCATCTTCTTAATGTGAATTCTCAAATCATAGCGCTCTTCATTGGTTTTGGTGTCATAAGAGTAAAAGATCTCTTCTGTTTCTTTATTCAGGTAATGAGTAGCATAAAGCACGCCACACACCATGAAGGTGTTTGTGACAGTCCTTTTGTGAAGAGAAGTTGACCACGTTTGGTTCAAAACAGGCGGGTTGCTTGTCTCAACTTTACTGATAACTACATTTCCAAAGTTGCTTTTGGACGCATATATAACATAGACGCCTGATTCATCTGTGGCAAAATCCAGATCTGTATAGATGTATGTTGCGCCGAGGTGTGCGAATGGATACTTGTTGTTGTATCCTGCATCTTTAGGTAAAGCCACAGTTCTGACAGAACTAGTCGTCATGTTGAACTGACAGACAAAATTTGTGTCGTAACAGTTATAGTAGAGCGCATTGCCGTACATGACCATGTTTGGCCCCTGAATTGTGTTTGTTGTGGGGTTGGAGTTTGATATATACGTATCTGTTGGTCCTATACCTAATACAATAGTACTCATACTACTGTACTGGCGGATAAAGTTGCCATGTACATTACTACTTGACAGCACCACCAGCCAGTACTTGTTCTCATCTCCTGGAGCAGGATTTGCATCTCGACCCCAAGCACCGAAATTGTAGGACGTTCCATATGCAGTGAGAGAATACGTTCTAGGTCTTGAGACATTGACCAGGCGGCCTAGACCACAGCGACCTAAAAATAAAGCAAAAATGTAAGTCTAATACTTTAATGCAGGGGTTTCCTGCATTTGGAGGACCAACGTCCTGCAGAGTTTAGCTTCAAAACACTTACCTGGAAGTTTCTAGTGAGTAAGTCCTTCGCTGCATCCGAAATCTCATACTGTATAGTAGGTACTACATCTACAGTAGGTTATTTTCGCCTATGCATTCGGACATACTATGTTGGCATGCTGAATAGTAGGGAAGTATTTGATTTTGCAGTGCTTGATGAGCTGGTTTATGTGTGTTTAATTAGGCCTGAAGCTAAACTCTGCAGGATAGTGGCCCTCCAGGAGCAGGTTTGAACACTTCTGCTTTAACGCTTTAGCTGTGGCTATGTAATAATAGTTTATACGTGCCTGGGGAAAGTGTAGGAGCTGGTGCTGTACTATTGAGCACATCTTTGCACCGTTCCAGGTCCCTCTTAATACGCTGGTTCTCACGCTGTTTCACCATCACCTGTGTGTGGTCAAACTTCTCAAGCTCCACCATCGTTTCCTCCATATCCTTAAGCTGTAGGGATGAAGGTTTAAATAAGAACAAGCAAAGTGCACATAATTCACAAAATGTCCCAGTGACATAGTATTCTATTTAATATTAATACTAATTTAAAAAGCTAATTAATATTAATACTGATTTTTTTTTTACTTTGCCTGACACTGTACATATTGAAAAGCACTGCAGAAAATAATAAAAACAATAAATAAAAACAGGAAATTAAATGAAATATATAAACTTCATTTAAATACAGTATATTTAAATTATATAAATTCTATATTTACATTTATTTTAAATAAACATTTAAATTAAACATTTGATTTAATGTTATACATTTTAAAAATGATCATGTTCTATGACACCTAACATAACTATGAAACAACATTTTTATACTTAAATATTTTATACTTGATCTTTTTTATAAATGAAAATGTATGTCTAAGCAATAAACACATTACATAAAATTGTTATAGAAATGTAAAAGTGCTGTGGTGTAGATAAATGCACCTTTGCAGCAGTCTGTACGCTGAGCTGTTGGTAATTGTTGGTGGTCCTGTTGAGTTTATCCAGAAGGTCTTGAATCTCCAGTAACTCTAATTCAATAATGCGTAGAGACACGGCTGCATACAGATTTCCATTGTCTTCTTTTTCCAGCATGGACACATTGTCGAGAAGCTGCCAGATACGATGTTGTAGACCCAACACAAGCCTGTCAATCTCTGTCATCTGCACACAATTGATTTTTCTTCAATAACAGAATTATACAGTAAACTGTAAAATGAGTTTTTAACTTTACTGATTTGCAATAATAAACATCACAGTAGCTACGTTTTGACACGGCGCCATCTTGGCACGCCGTCTGCTGCTCTCCTTGTCGTCCGTAGTTTTTATGTTTTTATGTGTGTCTCTTTTAACCACGAGCTGTGAAATGGTGTTGGTTTACGATCGCCAAACACTGATGGATATTCGAGCGGCTGTTGAAAATGCCAGGTGTGACATTTGTTTATCACGAACTTCTCTGCCTACTCATTCATATCTCCCTGTATACCATTGCTGGCGCTTGGCTGACCTACCTTGGAAAAGGAAGCGTCGGAGGAAACGTGGAAAGCGGAGCGGAGTGGCTGTTCGGCTGAGATCCTTTGCATGGACGTCGTCTCCGTTGTCCGATAGGCCTGGTTTGGCCTCTGAACGCGGCGCTCGCTGGAATCGGCTTGATGCTTCGCATCGATGGCTTCGACCTATTGTACCCAACGCTCTCTCCATCATATCTTCACGCCGCCCTTCTCCCCGTATTCGCCCCGGTGGTGTGAACACCTTTAATCTTCGACCGTTGTGTCAAACAAAGCAGCTTCAGGGAGATTCGCCGCTGTATAAGATGGCTTTGATCAACGCGCGCTCTCTGGTAAACAAAACTTTTTTATTAAATGACTTTTTTACTTCACATGCCTTGGACATACTATGCATTACGGAAACCTGGATTAAACCTGGAGACTTGAGTCCTTTCACTGAGCTGGTGCCACAGGGCTGTAAATTTTTAAATTCCCCTCGGTTATCCGGTCGTGGTGGGGGATTGGCAACAGTGTTTAAAGACTCTCTCCTCTGTCGTTGTTTGTCAACTGGGACTCGTAGTACTTTTGAAGTTCAGTTGTTTCTGCTCTCCTTGGATAACCCAGTGGTTTTTGCAATTATATATCGGCCACCGCATGTACACAAGAATTTTCTCGATGAATTCGCTGAATTTTTGGGGGAAATTGTCACTAATCATGATAGAATCTTGATTTTAGGGGATTTTAACATTCACGTCTGCTGTGACTCCAAGCCACTTTCTAAAGACTTTCTTAACCTACTTGACAGTTTTGACTTTGAGCAATGGGTGTCTGGACCAAGTCATGTTCAAGGACACACTTTGGACTTGATTTTATCCCGTGGTGTTACAGTATTGGACATTAGTATCAATAACGCAGGCTTGTCTGATCATATGCCTATATTGTTCTCTATGCCTTTGGACGGGAATCCTCAAAGACATTCTCCACTTCCACGCTGGACTCGTATCATCACTGACCGTTCAAGCGATGAATTTTCCTCAATTTACATCATTATATTAATTCCTCTACATGTCACTTGGATGCTGATGAACATCTAAGTCTGTTCAATGCTACCTGTTCTAATATATTAAATTCTGTTGCACCAATAAAGATGAAAAAACATAAGCACAATTCAATTCCTTGGCAAAATGACTTTACCCGCTCTCTCAGACAGACCTGTCGAAGGGCTGAACGTAAATGGAAAAATGACAAACTAGAAGTGTCATATGAAATTTTAAGGGACTCTCTTTCTGCCTATCAGCGAGCTGCTAAGGCTGCGAAGTGTAGTTATCTCTCTGAGTTAATTTTAAAAAATAGTCATAAACCAAATATCCTTTTTTCCACTATTGAATCTGTTCTTCATCCAAATATTAATGTGTTTCCCGAGACATCTGTCTCTCTCTGTGAAGATTTTGCAAGACATTTTAATGACAAGATTTCTCAAATTACATCTTTGTTGCCTCTGTCATCGTATAAATTGCCTGATATTCCTATCTCCCCTTCCACTTGGTCTGTCTTTGAGCCTGTAAATCTAAATACTCTGTTTGAGATTACATCTTCTCTGAAACCTACTACGTGCCCCCAGGATGTAATTCCTGTACGTTTCCTTGGACAAATTATTGAGACCGTTGGCCCTGACTTATTGTCTATTATTAATAAATGTCTCTCTACTGGCACTGTACCTGGCGACTTTAAACTTGCCACGGTGCGGCCTCATCTTAAAAAACCTAATTTGGATCCCGCATTACCGGCCAACTTTCGTCCTATTTCAAACTTGTCTTTTTTTTCTAAAATTTTAGAGAAAGTTGTTCTAAATCAACTTCAATCTTACTTGACTATAAATTCAATTTCTGAAAAATTCCAGTCTGGTTTTAAATCCTGTCACAGTACCGAGTCAGCTCTTTTACGAGTTTTAAATGATATCATGGTGATTACTGACTCTGGGCAGTCTACGGCTTTGGTTCTGTTAGACCTCAGTTCTGCCTTTGATTTAGTTGACCATAATACACTTTTATCACGTCTTGAAACATGTGTTGGTCTTCGGGGCACGTTGTTGCAGTGGTTTCATTCTTACCTTACTAATAGGAGATATGTTGTCAGCATTGGAAACCAATCTTCATCTGAAATACATTTAAAGTCTGGTGTCCCCCAGGGTTCGATTCTTGGTCCAGTACTGTTTTCCCTGTATATGCTTCCTCTAGGATCTATTTTTAATAAGTATGGGGTTTCTTTTCACCTGTATGCTGATGACACACAACTTTATATCCCATTGAGGCGCGATAATAAACAGGCTTTAAAGCCTATCTTAGACTGTTTGGATGAACTAAAGCTTTGGCTTTCAAGTAATTTTTTAAGCCTCAATGAGAGTAAGACTGAATTTATTTTGTTTGGCTCAAATGACCATTGTGTACATGACTTTGATTCTGAACTTCTTACTCCTTACAGCACTACATGTGTAAGAAATTTAGGTGTCTGGTTTGATAATAATCTTAAATTTGATAAACAGATAAGTGCTGTCGTTAAGTCCTGTTTTTATCATCTTCGTCTTCTGACAAAGGTGAAGCCATTTTTGTCTCTAAAGAAGCTTGAAATGGTTATGCATGCTTTTATAACATCTCGATTAGATTACTGCAACTCTTTGTATATTGGTGCTCCTCAATCATGTGTTTCACGTCTACAGTTGGTCCAGAATGCAGCGGCTTGGCTTCTTTGTGGGAAGCGTAAACATGAGTCTATTACACCAGTCTTGATTTCATTGCATTGGCTGCCAGTCAAATATAGAATTGATTTTAAAATTTTATTGTTTGTCTATAAATCTCTTCACAATCAGGCTCCACAGTACCTATCGGATTTGCTACACCCGTACACTCAATCAAGAGCACTCAGATCAGCTGATTCTGGATTATTGCGAGTTCCCAGGGCACGTCTCAAAAATCTTTTAAGTTATCGACCCCAAGTTGTGGAATAGTCTCCCAATTCAAATTCGAGCTGCTACCACTCTGTCTATTTTTAAGTCTACTCTTAAAACTTATTATTTCTCCTTGGCATTCAACATCCCCTGATTTGCTGTGCAATGATCGTATATTTTAATACACCTCATCCATTTTACATTGTTTGTTCTACAAATTGTCTTATTGTTTGTAACCCTGTTGACTGTTCTTTTTTGCATACTCTGTGCAGCACTTTGGTCGACTTTGGTTGTTTTAAATGTGCTATATATCAATAAACATTGTATTGTATTGTATTGTATTGTATATTTTTCTACCTTTTCTGAAGTGATGTTCACAATACACTGTGAAGCAGTGAACTCAACTTCCTTGAGTTTATTCTCAGGGAAAGCAGGATCAGAACTTTGCAGCTCACACACACAGTCCTTCCCTCTCGCTGACTGTGGAGATGAAATAACAGGGCAAAGTAATTCCAACATACAAGCAAAATTACACTTTAAAAAAAGTATGTATAACTAAAATTGATAAACATTTTAGAAACAATGTAAAAGAAATATATAATGTATATAATGTAATATAATAAAATGTTAATATAATATAATAATATAATATAATATAATATAATAAAATTTTACCTGTGATAAAATTAGAGGAATGATGACCATCGAAACGTACATGTTTGACTGTCTCATGTTTGAGATAGAAAAGATTGGGATCCTGTAGCCTTGATTATAAAAAGCAGTTTGGCATGACAGAAGCAGAGATTTAAAGTCAAAAATTTAGGATTGGTCAGTAAGCTGACAGTGCTGACAAATGATGAAATAAGGAAGTTCATGACCTGATCCTGCAAATACATGGAGATTGCAAAAGGGTTTGATTAACTAGTATATCTACACCGATAAGGCATAACATTATGAGCACTGACAGGTGAAGTGAATAACCCTGATCATCTCTTCATCACGGCACCTGTTAGTGGGTGGGATATATTAGGGAGGCAAGTGAACATTTTGTCCTCAAAGTTGATGTGTTAGAAGCAGGAAAATGGGCAAGCGTAAGGATTTGAGCGAGTTTGACAAGGGCCAAACTGTGATAGCAAGATGACTGGGTCAGAGCATCTCCAAAATGCAGCTCTTGTGGGGTGTTCCCGGTCTGCAGTGGTCAGGATCTATCAAAAGTGGTCCAAGTAAGGAACAGTGGTGAACCGGCGACAGGGTCATGGGCGGCCAAAGCTCACTGATGCACGTGTGGTCTGATCCAACAGATGAGTTACTGTAGCTCAAATTGCTCAAGAAGTTAATGCTGGTTCTGATAGAAAGGTGTCAGAATACACAGTGCATCAGTTTGTTGAGTATGGAGCTGCAGACCAGTCAGGGTGCCATCCATGTGGGTGTTACTGTGACACGTACCACCTACCTAAGCATTGTTGCAGACCATGTACACCCTTTCATGGAAACGGTATTACCTGGTGGCTGTGGTCTCTTTCAGCAGGATAATGCTCCTGACACAAAGCAAAAATGGTTCAGGAGTGTTTTGAGGCACACAACAACAAGTTTGAGGTGTTGACTTGGCCTCCAAATTCCCCAGATCTCAATCCAATCGAGCATCTGTGGGATGTGCTGAACAAACAAGTCCGATCCATGGAGGATCCACCTCACAACTTACAGGACTAAAGGATCTGCTGCTAACATCTTGTGTCAGATACTACAGCACACCTTCAGGGGTCTAGAGGAGTCCATGCCTCAAAGTTATTGAACTGTAAGATTTTTAAATGTTCCTTGAACAGCAAATCAGCATATTAGAATGATTTTTGAAGGATCATGTGACAGTGAAGACTGGAGTAATGATGCTGAAATTCAGATTTGATCACAGGAATAAATTATATTTTAAAATATATTCAAATAGAAAACAGTTATTTTAAATTGTAAAAATATTTCACAATATTACTGTTTCTGCTGTATTTTGGATCAAATAAATGAAGTCTTGGTGAGCAGAAGAGACTTATTTTAAAAACATCTTACCATTCAAAAACGTATGTGTATATATATTTATAAAATTGGCAGTATATATGTATATTAATATTTACTTTTATTTAGCCATCAACTTTTTTCTTGTGTTAAAGGGTTAGTTCACCCAAAAATTAAGAGATTTTGATGAAATCCGATGGCTCCGTGAGGGCTGCATTCACAGCAATGACATTTCCTCTCTCAAGATCCATAAAGGCACTAAAACATATTTAAATCAGTTCATTTGAGTTCAGTGGTTCTACCTTAATATTACAAAGCGACAAGAATACTTTTTGTGCACCAAAAAAACAAAATAACAACTTTTCAACAATATAGCAATAGACTGATTTCAAAACACTGCTTCGGAGCTTTAGGAATTGAATCAATGACTATTCTCAAGGGATGTGGGATGCGCATTTGGGTGGAATGCTGTCTTCTCTTCAAGCAAGCTGGATGTGCTAGGTATGATGACATTATTCAGACAGTAAGATCAGTAAGATCAGATTTCCAGATATCGGACCACACTGCTGAAAGTGAAAGTGCTGTGTGACCTACATATGGACCAGGTGTAATGAAATATATTATAGTATATGTTGTCTGTGCAATAATAAACAAACAAAAAAAATGCGTTTTGTGATTTTGATCAGTTTTATTTTTTTCAGGACAAGACTATTACAATCTAGAACAGGATCGACATCCTCCAGATATGTGCATCATTTTTGTCACCTGAGCTTCATCCGTCTGCCTCCTGGAGATGATGCCAGCTGTGCCAGCCTCTGCTGCTCACTAATCTTCATCAGCAACTGAAACAAAGAAACTACTGTTTATACACACAGTTTTTGCACTGCAATTATACTGTAATAATATCCATTTCACAATATCAAAATGTAGATTTATTGAAATGACAATTTTATTCAGGTCTGCATACTTGCAGACTGGTGTGCAAGCAGCCTTGCCATATCCTAAATGTAGTTTTGACTTTTTTCTTTTTTTTTGTCTTTATTTAGTATAATTTAGTATATTGTAAATGCAGTAATACAGTATACATACTAAATGCAGTCATCTCCTGTCGTGTCCTCTCTCCATTGCGTCGCTGGCCGAAGCAAACATCGCTTTAGTTTTGATTTCAAAGATATCTTTTATCAATGCCATCGATGCTTTTCTCTTTCTAGATGTAATTATCGAAATCAAAACGGTCTATAAACAATAAATCCACACGAAAACTCACGAAAACTTCAGTCAAAGCAGCTCATGCACGTCAACCAGACCTAATCTGAGATCAGCCTCAAATTTCTCGGTTTCTGAATGGACGGATGGTTTGATTGACATGTCCCCGCAAATGCTGAGTTCCGGGCATGATTTATATACCATCAACCTGTACGTTACCAAGCTTTGATCGATGGTTTGGAGATTGCGTGTTTCTAGGTTCGAGAGCATTTCCTGTTCTGCACATCTACGACAAAACAGTTGATTATTTACAAACAAAAGCTCACAAAAATGTGAAAATGGTCTCGTTTGAAAGAAAATATCCTAAGCTAAAAGATGATATAGAGTTTGTAGCTCTTTTTGGCTAACTGAAGCAGCCCTTATCAAAAGTGCAGGGGTCGATTTCTGTCTTTTCAAAACTGTGGGGGTCCTGACCCCCTGTCCCCTGTGCCAATGGCGCACATGTGCAGTACTGAAATCAATTGCAGTCTTCGCCATATATTAAAGGTGCCCTAGAATTAAAAATTGAATTTATATTGGCATATTTAAATAACAAGAGTTCAGTACATGGAAATGACATACAGTGAGTCTCAAACTCCATTGTTTCCTCCTTCTTATATAAATCTCATTTGTTTAAAAGACCTCCGAAGAACAGGCGAATCTCAACATAACACCGACTGTTACGTAACAGTCGGGGTGTACGCCCCCAATATTTGCATATGCCAGCCCAATGAGCCCATGTTCAAGGCATTACACAAGGGCAGCCAGTAACGTCTGGATCTGTGCACAGCTGAATCATCAGACTAGGTAAGCAAGCAAGAACAATAGCGAAAAATGGCAGATGGAGCAATAATAACTGACATGATCCATGATATCATGATATTTTTAGTGATATTTGTACATTGTCTTTCTAAATGTTTCGTTAGCATGTTGCTAGTGTACTGTTAAATGTGGTTAAAGTTACCATCGTTTATTACTGTATTCACGGAGACCAGAGCCGTCGCTATTTTCATTTTTAAACACTTGCAGTCTGTATAATTCATAAACACAACTTCATTCTTTATAAATCTCTCCAACAGTGTGTAATGTTAGCTTTAGCCATGGAGCAAAACCTCAAACTCATTCAGAATCAAATGTAAACATCCAAATAAAGAAAAATGACAGAAAAGCTTTAAGCTCTTTATCAGCATGCTTGTCTGATATTAAGTCTTGGTTCTCTTTTAATTTTTTGCATTTAAATGAGAGCAAAACGTCTCGGTTACGTATGTAACCCTCGTTCCCTGAAGGAGGGAACGGAGACGTACGTCAGTAGTGACCGACGAATTGGGATATCGCTTAGAGAGCCCTATCAGCTTCGTATGAACTAAAACAAGCCAACGGAATTGGCGTGCGATATTTGCATAATGCGCACCGCCCCCGACAGGTGTATATAAATAGGAAGCGGATGCAATCGCACTCTGTTTTTCGCTGAGGAGACAACTGGAGTCCGCACTACAGCGAGGGTACAGAAACTGTGGCGACGGGACGTACATCTCCGTTCTCTCCTTCAGGGAACGAGGGTTACATACGTAACCGAGACGTTCCCTTTCAGTCGGTCACGTTC
Source organism: Ancherythroculter nigrocauda (assembly GCA_036281575.1). Classification (NCBI taxonomy): domain Eukaryota; kingdom Metazoa; phylum Chordata; class Actinopteri; order Cypriniformes; family Xenocyprididae; genus Ancherythroculter; species Ancherythroculter nigrocauda. The sequence continues at coordinate 29,189,767 of VTFQ01000015.1, forward strand.
GACGTACGTCAGTAGTGACCAACGAATTGGGATCCCAGCTAAAGCGCCACAGTTACGAAACCCCTTCCAGTGCTCAACGCAAGCTCTATCCGCCCATAGCACCAGAGGAGTGGAGAAGGGGGCGAGCTTACGCCGAGGAGTTTACCGCTGTTTTACCTAATACCCACTAAGTAAACTAGACTACACTGGGAAAGCGAACCCGTAGGGGACGCTGCGGAGGCCACTACCTACCCAATGGGGGAGGAGTTTACGTGGAGAATACACATATGGACTGGCCCGGGGGGCAGTACGCATATGGAGTCCCTGGGATGGCTCCACCTGGGTAGGGGGAGACTCATCTGACAGGTAACAGCAGAGCTGGCTCTGCTAAGGGAAAGACACGGACTCGCCGTAGGGAGTTTTAAACCGTGGATAATTACACATATGGGACCGCTCACGTAGAGGAGTCACGACATACGGGCCCCAGCCAACAGACAGCGTCAGCGACGGATGTAGGCCTGGCATCAGACACTCCGCAATGTCCGAGCCGAAGGGGGAGGCGGAGGAACTCAACAGGGTTCGCCAAGCGGGGAACACGACTGGAGTGAAGTATGCACGTATCCGGCCAGGGGGCGGGAATGGCATTGCAAGCCGACACTTAGAGCGGGTACAACACGTCTACCGACTAGTGGATGCGAGTACACGTGAAGATACTGGCTCTACACGTAGGCTATAAAACCTAGCGAACGTGTTAGGTGTCGCCCAGCCCGCAGCTCTACAGATATCTGTCAGCGAGGCGCCATGAGCCAGCGCCCAGGAGGAGGCCACCCCTCTGGTGGAGTGGGCTCTCAACCCGAGCAGGCAAGGCACGCCCTGGGATTCGTACGCCAAGGCGATGGCATCCACTATCCAGTGGGCCATCCTCTGCTTGGAGACAGCCTTTCCCTTCTGCTGGCCTCCATAACAGACGAAGAGCTGATCTGAGGTCCTGAAGCTTCGCGTTCTGTCCACGTACACACGCAGAGCGCGGACGGGACAGAGCAAAGCTAGGGCTGGGTCTGCCTCCTCCGAGGGCAGCGCTTGCAGGTTCACTACCTGATCTCTGAAGGGAGTGGTAGGAACCTTGGGCACGTATCCAGGCCGGGGTCTCAGGATGACGTGAGAATCACCGGGCCCGAATTCTAGGCACGCTTCGTCGACCGAAAATGCATGCAGATCCCCTACCCTCTTCAGGGAAGCCAATGCAACCAGAAGAACCGTTTTGAGAGACATTAGTTTCAGGTCGACTGATTGCAAAGGCTCAAAGGGATGACCCCGGAGAGCTGTGAGAACCAGGGTCAGATCCCAAGAGGGTACGGAGGAAGGGCGAGGAGGATTCAGTCTCCTAGCCCCCCTCAGGAACCTGACGATCAGATCGTGTTTCCCCAGGGACTTACCCTCAACTGCGTGGTGATGCGCAGCGATAGCGGCAACATACACCTTCAGGGTGGAGGGAGACAGCCTTCGCTCCAACCCTTCTTGCAGGAAGGAAAGCACAGATCCGACCGAGCATGATCGGGGGTCCTCTCGGCGAGAGGCGCACCATTCGACGAACAGGTTCCACTTCAGCGCATAGAGGCTCCTAGTGGAAAGAGCTCTAGCAGAAGTGATGGTGTCTATGACCGCTTGCGGGAGATCACTCAGAACCTCCGCATCCCGTCCAGGGACCACACGTGGAGGTTCCACAGATCGGGACGCGGGTGCCACAGGGTGCCCCGTCTCTGAGTCAGGAGATCCTTCCTCAGAGGAATTGGCCAGGGAGGGGCTGTCGCGAGGAGGATGAGGTCCGAGAACCAGGTCCGAGTGGGCCAGTACGGAGCCACTAACAGAACCTGCTCCCCGTCCTCCCTGACCTTGCACAAGAGTTGTGCGAGAAGGCTCACTGGGGGAAACGCATATTTGCGCAGACCCTGGGGCCAGCTGTGTGCCAGGGCATCCGAGCCGAGCGTGCCGCCGGTCAGGGAATAGGACCACTGGCAGTGGGCAGTTTCTGGGGAGGCAAACAGGTCTACCTGGGCCTCGCCGAAATGCTGCCAAATCAGCTGAACCGCCTGGGGGTGGAGCCGCCACTCGCCCGCAAGTGGAGGCTGCCGTGACAGCTCGTCGGCTTCACGGTTGAGCACACCTGGGACATGAGTGGCCCGAAGGGACCTCAGATGCTTCTGACTCCACAACAAGAGATGGCGGGCGAGTTGTGACATGCGACGGGAGCGTAGACCACCTTGACGGTTGATGTACGCAACGGCCGCAGTGCTGTCTGAGCGGACGAGAACGTGCTTGTCTGACAACAGCTCCTTGAAGCGGGTCAGCGCAAGATGTACCACTAGCAACTCGAGGCAATTGATATGCCAATGCAGCTGAGGCCCCGTCCAAAGGCCCGCCACTGCATGCCCGTTGTACGTGGCCCCCCATCCCGTGGCAGAGGCATCTGTGGAGACCACAGCATGCCTGGACACTTGTTCGAGGGGTACTCCGGCCCGCAGGAACGAAGGGTCCGACCACCGGACAAGGGTGCGACGGCAGCTCGGTGTCACGGGGACACGGAGCGTGCCGCGCTGCCACGCCCATCTCGGGACCCGGCCACGGAGCCAGTGTTGAAGCGGCATCATATGGAGCAATCCGAGCGGCGTGACCGCGGCTGCAGATGCCATATGCCCCAGGAGCCTCTGAAAATCTTTCAGTGGGGCCGCTGTCCTGCGCTTGAGCGAGCTCAGGCAGTTCAACACCGACTGGACGCGCGCCTCGGTGAGACGTGCAGTCCGTGCAACCGAGTCTAGCTCGAGACCGAGATAAGAGATCCTCTGCCCGGGGGCGAGTTTGCTCTTGTCCCAGTTGACCCGAAGACCCAACCGGCTGAGGTGAGCTAGAACCATGTCCCTGTGTTCGCACAACTGCTCTCGCGAGCTGGCCAGGATCAGCCAGTCGTCGAGATAGTTGAGAATACGAACGCCCTGTTCCTTGAGGGGAACAATGGCCGCCTCCGCAACCTTCGTAAAGAGGCGGGGTGACAGGGCCAGCCCGAAGGGTAGGACTTTGTACTGATATGCCCGACCCTCGAACGCAAACCGCAGGAAGGGTCTGTGTCGAGGCAGAATCGAGACATGAAAGTACGCGTCCTTCAGGTCTATTGCTGCAAACCAATCCCGGGGATGGACGCATTCGAAAATGCGCTTCTGCGTGAGCATCTTGAACGGCATCCTGTGAAGATACCGGTTCAGGACGCGCAGATCCAGGATTGGCCGTAGCCCACCGCCCTTTTTTGGTACAATGAAGTAGGGGCTGTAGAACCCCGACTTCATATCGGCTGGAGGGACCGGCTCGATTGCATCCTTCGCCAGTAGGACAGCAATCTCCGCCCGGAGAACAGGTGCACTGTCCAACGACACTTGAGTGAAGTGGACACCCCTGAAAACCGGGGGACGCCGGGCGAACTGAATCGCATAGCCGAGTCTGATAGTGCGAATGAGCCAGCGGGACGGGCTGGGAAGCGTGGTCCACGCCTCCAGACTCCGAGCCAGCGGGACCAAAGGCACCACAGACGCACCGGGGGTGGGGCAGCAAGGCAGAGTGGGACCCGACTCGGACGGCATGGGAGCGGCCCGGAGTGTGGTCGGACTCTGCGAGGCAGCAGTGCGTATGGGAGACGGCGCACGGGACGCGGTCTGCGCCATCACACTGCCGCCTACTGGCGGAATGGGAGGGGGCTGCGAGCGGCGAGGCAGGGCCTGGCACACTAGCAGACGCACCCTGTTGTGACCTGGAGTTTGAGGAAACTGCTCTTTTTGTGAAAAAGTGGGTACCGCTGGACTCCGGGGAGCCAGCGGCGGTGGATAGACAGACATCACAAATTCCCCCCGGCCCTCCTCCGGGGGTGGGAGAGATGATGGAATACTCTCCCGAAGAGCGAGAACCTTCCCCTCCAGGTTGCCCGTCTCAGGGCCGTGACTTCTTTTTTCGTTTGCCACCTGGCTTGGCTGAGACGGGCTGGGCACCACGTCCGCGACCGGCACCCTGCTGTCTGGCTGGTGTAGGCTGCTGCTTTATCGACTTAGCAGGGGCGGAGGACGACGCAGGCGGGCGCCCTCGGCGATGAGCAGGCTGAGGCTGGGCCACGGGCGGATGGGTGGAGGCAGCAGCGGACCGCCGTGGCATGACATGTTTAATGGCCTCGGCCTGCTTTTGTGCAGCGGAGAACTGTTGGGCGAAGCTCTCCACTGCGTCGCCGAAAAGGCCGACCGGGGACACGGTGGAATTCTGGAACCGCTGTTTGTCGGCTTCCCGCATGTCCTCCAGGGTCAGCCAGAGATGGCGTTGCTGGACTACCAGGGTAGACATCGCATGACCAAGAGCGCGTGCTGTCACCTTCGTCGCCCGGAGGGCAAGGTCAGTGGCAGCGCGCAGCTCCCCAAGTAGATCTTGGTCAGGCCCTTCCTGGGGCATCTCCGACAGCGCTTTTGCCTGATAGACCTGCAAAAGGGCCATCGCGTGCAGGGTGGAGGCAGCCTGCCCACAGGAACTGTAAGCCTTCTCAGTCAGACCGGCTGAGAACTTACAGGCCCGGGACGGGAGACGCGGCTCACCACGCCAGCCAGTGGCCGTTGGACACAGCTGCATCGCAACGGACCGCTCGACTGGCGGGATCCTCGCGTACCCCCTGGCTTCCCCGCCGTCCAGGGAGGTGAAGGCGGACGAGGGACCGGGCCTCACACGAACACTATACGGTGTTTGCCAAGACCTGGTCACCTCATCGTGCACTTCCGGGAAGAATGGCATTGGGGCGGGACGCTGGACCTGACCAGCGCGACCCCCCCCCAAGTACCAATCATCCAACCGAGATGGGCCGGGACAGGGTGGAGGGTTCCACTCGAGCCCGACGCACAAGGCGGCCCGGGAAAGCACAGCCGTCAACTCGGGATCCGGCTCGGGCAACGCTACCGTCCCGGAGGGCGGCAGCGCATCCGGACCTTCCTCCCCCGAGGACTCTTGCTCACCTTCCGATGCAGAGATCGACATCTGTTCCGCCGCCGGCACACCAAAGGTAACGGCTGGACAGTCCGTGGAGGGCCCAGCGGAAACCAACGGTGGCACAATGGGTTGCGGTGCTGATGAGGCGGCAGGGGCCCGCGGAGCGTTTCCGCTCGGCGGGGAAGCCCTGACCGTAATCCTCAGGTCACCCTTCCTATACACCGCCGAACCGTCACTCCGACCGGGGCCGGAAAAAACGGTCGAACGGGGCATAGGGGAGGGGACCCCCGCTTCCTGGGACTTCAGGAAGGAGAGTCTAGACCTCAGCACCGCGATAGTCATATTCCCGCAATGGGAACATGAACCATCCACAAAAGCCGCTTCAGCGTGCTGAACGCCCAAACACGAGATGCAGCGATTGTGCCCATCAGCAGGGACCAGGGAACGACCGCACCCAGTAACGCACAGACGAAATGACATACTGTCAGGGTTCGTCTGTAAAGCTCTTTTAGAAGGGGAGTGGTCAGCTCACTCGTGCTGAAGCACACAGGGAGTGACGCGATGTGCTCAGGTACACCACTCCCTAAGCACACCGAGGAACCGGCCCAAATCGCAACACACACAGTTACTTAGGGTGTTGCTGTTAAAACAGCAGTTGAGAGCTTTTATAGCTCGGCTCCTCGGAAGCTCGCGACCTCGCTGAAGTGCTTTCCTTTCCAACACCAAACAGCTCGCTGTCAATCCTCTTCTGAGGCAGTTTTAGTTTTTTGAAGAAAAAGAGTCTTCTGAAGCAGGACACCAGTGTATGGCTCCGAAGCGAAAGACAGAGTGCGATTGCATCCGCTTCCTATTTATATACACCTGTCGGGGGCGGTGCGCATTATCCAAATATCGCACGCCAATTCCATTGGCTTGTTTTAGTTCATACGAAGCTGATAGGGCTCTCTAAGCGATATCCCAATTCGTCGGTCACTACTGACGTACGTCGAACGTGACCGACTGAAAGGGAACTGAGGTTATCGTTTTCTGGCCTACAGATGTGTTAACAAGTTTTGATGGCGACGTGGGAGATTTGGTCCCTTATGTAAAACACTCTGTGAAAAACCTGGGTGTTATTTTTGATTCTGCCCTTAAATTTGACAAGCAGATTAATGCTGCAATCAAATCTAGTTTTTTCCAATTAAGACTATTATTTAAAGCTAAGAGTTTTTTAACATTTGCAGAGTTTGAGAGAGTGATCCATTCGTTTATTTCATCAAGACTTGACTATTGTAATTCTCTTTATATTGGAATGAGCCAATCCAATATTAGTCGTCTTCAGACGGTCCAAAATGCAGCAGCCAGGCTGCTGACTGGAACACGGAAATTTAATCATATTTCCCCAATATTACGAGCGTTGCACTGGCTGCCGGTTTGTTATAGAACTGATTTTAAAATTTTGCTTTTTGTTTTTAAAGTCCTAAATGGATCAGCTCCAAAATATCTCTCTGAACTGTTGAAAATAAATAACTCTGCTAGATCACTAAGGTCATCTAATCAAAGATTGCTAATGGTTCCGAGATCTAGACTCAAGATGAGGGGTGACCGTGCTTTTTCTACTATTGGTCCAAAATTGTGGAATAGTCTTCCTCTATCTTTAAGACTAGTATCCACAGAGTCTGAATTTAAATCTAAGCTGAAAACCTACCCTTTCTCTCAGGCTTATGACTGTATTTGATTTTTAACATTGATTTTTAAAGATTTCAAATGAGTGTTTCTGATGAAAACTCCCTTTATTATTGCATTATTATATTTATTTATTTATTCTCTTGTACAGCACAATGGCCAACTGCTGTTGTAATTATTGTGCTATATAAATAAAAGTTTGATTGATTGATTGATTGAAATAAATACAATACTCACATAATCTGATGCATGCATGCAGTATGCATGACGAACACTTTGTAAAGATCCATTTTGAGGGTTATATTAGCTGTGTAAACTGTGTTTATGCTGGTTAAAGCAAGCGCGAGCTCCGGGGGTGGGGGAGCACCAAAATTAAAGGGGCAGCAATCTATATATATCGGTGCATAGTTAATGATGCCCCAAAATAGGCAGTTAAAAAAATGAATAATGTGCTGAAACTTCACAGACACATTCAGGGGACACCTTAGACTTATATTACATCTTGTAAAAAAACGTTCGATGGCACCTTTAAAAGTTCAGATGTTTGCATAAAATTATGAGGAACTAGGGTTTTTTAGGGAGGAACTTGTGGTAGAATTGTTTCACATTTCTCAACTAAATTTCTTCCTGAATTGCTGAAATAAGCCATATGTGCAATTTTCACATCCTCTTCAACAGACCCCCAAAACTGCATGTTTAAATAACTAAAAATTTCATCTTAGTGTTTGCGTGGTGGTTTAAAGTACATCTTTGGTCTTTCAGTCCATTCGGTCAACATGTTCTTCTATCTGCTGCTCCTCACAGTCACCATAGGTTTTTCCTTTGTGTCTTGAATTAGCCCACAGGTTTCTACAATTCTAATATCTCATATTTAAAATATTAAGAAATTATGATAGAAGTTGTGTATGTATGACATAGTAACAATCTGATTGTGTTTGTACTTAAGGCGACTGTCGAGGCTCAAAGAGTTCCAGGTCTACAGAATACTGATTCATGTTTGTGCAAAATAAACAGCTCTATCTTGACTTTCCACACTCTACGGTTTGTGGAAAACATAAAACAGGTCCAGACCTGTAAGGAGAATCTGAATGAATTTGAGGAAAAGGTAAGGTATCAGTTAAGCTTCTTTATAACAGTTGCAACTAAATGGAGACTGCAATGATTTTAGATGTTGTTCATTTAAAGGGGTCATAAACTATGTTGGTTTATTGTTCTATAGTGTTTCCTGGAGTGCCCTTATAATGTTAGTATACTTTTTACATCCAAAATTGTCATAATTTATAAATAAAAGGCATTTTTCCTACCCTGATTTTAGCCCTCTGGTTTGAATGCTCTGTTTTAAGGGGCGTGTCTGCTGTGAGACTTCAGTGTAAATGCCCACTGCTGTGATTGGCTAACATCTTTGCATATTAAATAACTTATTACTCTCTCTTTTAGCGCATTTTTTTGCGCATGGGGGGGGGGGGGGGTGTCTTATTAGTAAAAATTATTTTATTAATTATTAGGCTTAAATGAAAATATCATCACAGTGAGACTTGGTAACCACAGGTAAAACTATACATAGCTTCTCACTACCACTGTCAAATGATATTATATTATGATGTGTTATATAGGTCTATAAAAAACACCTAAACACAGGTACAAACTATACACACCTTCACAAAGAAATGAATTATATATTCCCCTACCCACCTAATAAATATATTGTAATATAAATGGCTATAACTTAGTACTCAATCTATAAATATTCCACATTTCCACAAACCATGATAATTTACTACAGTTTATTCATGGTAAAAGTTTTGAGTTAGTGTGGTGATTTTGGGATTTAAAAGTCTTATCTTTTTTGTGTGTGTGTGTTTTTTATTTTGTTTTATTAATATTGGAACACACTGTATTTTTCTATGCTTGTCACTGTTTACACTTATTTGTGTTTATAATTAATAAAAAACTGAGGAAAAAAAAAAGGAATTGGCATAATATGTTTGGGAAAAAAATATAACCAGAATATCAACTTGCATGATAATTATGCACGCACTGTATACTTTATAAGTATATAATAAATTCCATAAATTCCCTATACTCCTTAAATAAATAAATAAATAAATAAATAAAACTAATGAAAATTACAAATAAAATGCAATAATAACGATAAAAGTAGAAAAGAGAAATAAAACAAGAAAATAAAAAAGAATAAAAAATAAGAGACAATTAAGATTAACAAAATAAGCATTAAGAATTGGAAAATGTGTAGAATAATACATGGGAAAAGATTACGATTAGAAAAAAGGTAATAGAGATATGTAAAAGGATAATGTTAGTGAAATAGATTAAAAAAAATATTTGGGTTCAAAAATAAGGGTTAAGATTAGAAAAAAGGAATAGAGAAATGGTTAAGAGTATTTACTGCCAAATATTTAATAATATTAAATTACCAAAATGCTTTTGAGACTTGACTTGACATACCTGGTAGGTGTGATTTAAAGAGATAGTTCACCCAAAAATGAAAATTCGGTCATCATTTACTCTCCCTCAAGTTGTTCCAAACCTGTATACATTTCTTTGTTCTGCTGAATACAAAAGAACTGACTTCCATAGTAATTTTTTTTCCTGCTATGGAAGTCAATAGGGACCCTCAACTGCCTGGTTATCCACATTCTTTAAAATTCTTTTCTTCTTTTGTGTTCAGCAGAAGACAGAAATTCATACAAGTTTGGAACAACATGAGGGTGAGTAAATTATGACAAAAATGTTCATTTTTGGGTGAACTGTCCCTAAAACCTTCATCACTTTGTTTAGTGTAAAACTGGAAGGCAAATATTGGGGTATAATGGATTTGGGTATAATTAATATTGGGGTATAATGAATTAATTATAAACATACCTACATCATTCCCCTTTTTTTCGTTTTCTAGTTTTTAGTCAAGATGGTCCACTTCCTCACATTGTAGACCTAGCTGAAAAACCACTTGCCATGGATGTGCACTGTGGCAGATTTTCCCCTAATCATCACTAAAATTAACATTAAAGAGGTGTGTGAACTCGCAAGTACAATGTCAGGAGAAGTAATTTGCTCTGGTCCCCTTCCTGTTCGTCGGAGTGATGAGATGGTTAGCAGATTATCATCACTCAATGGCTGGCTGTCAAAGTGGTGCCTGCAGAATAATATAGGTTTCATAGACAATTGGAAAAGTTTTTGGGGCAGACCTGACCTGTTGAAAAGAGATGGTATTCATCTGTCCCGGGATGGTGCTGCTCTTCTCTCTAGTAATATGGCACATAGTCTTAGAACTAAAACATGACAAACTGGAGCCCAGGACAGGAAGCAGACAGACTGGCTAAACCGACCGTCTGCTAGCTGCCTCATGTTACAGAAGTCAGATAAATCCCAACACATAGAAACTCTTACACCTAGATATTATCACATAGAGACTGTGTCTGTACCCCGAATTAGTAAAAACAAAAAACTTCCAAACCCATTTAATGGTAAAAATTGAATTGTTGTTCAACAAATAAAAAATAGAGATAATAATGATAAAGCTTGGGTTGTTAAATATTAGATCACTTTCTTCAAAAGCACTTATTGTAAACGATATTATCACAGACAATAATCTAGATGTGACAGAAACCTGGAAGGTGTTGCTGTAATTTATAGTAATATTTACAGTATCAGCCAGAAGTCTTTCAAATATAATTCCTTCGAAGTGTTGGTGCTTTACGTAACATTATGTAAGTTGACATTTGTGCTGGCTACTGTATACATGCCACCAGGACACCATACAGACTTTATCAAAGAAATTGCCGATTTTCTATCAGAATTAGTACTAGCTGCAGATAAAGTCCTTGTTGTTGGCGATTTTAATATCCATGTAGATAATAAAAAAGACTCATTGGGATTGGCATTTACAGACATTCTAAACTCTACTGGTGTTAGACAACACGTGTCAGGACCCACTCATTGTCATAATCATACTTTAGATCTAATATATATAATATTGTCACATGGAATCGATATTGATGCCGTTGAAATTCTGCAGCAGAGTGATGACATCTCAGATCATTATCTAGTCTTGTGTATACTACATTTAGTCAAAGCAGCTGAACTGCCTCACTTCTACCACTAAAGATCGCTTTATAAATAATCTTCCTGATCAGTTTCATTGCCTTAGCATACCAGACAGCTTAGAAGACCTCGATGTTGCAACAGAAACTATTGCCTCTGTCTTTTCCAATACATTAGACTCAGTTGCTCTTTTGCGTTTAAAAAAGATTAAGTAAATTAATCCAACGCCATGGTACAATGAGCACACTCGGGCCCTAAAAGCAGCAGCTAGAAAAAAGGAGCGCAGCTGGAAGAAAACAAAACTAGAAGTATTTCGCATTTCGTGGAGAGAGAATGATTGATTACAGAAAGGCCTTAAAAACTGCTAGATCTGCCTATTTTTCAAAACTTTTAGAAGAAAATAAACACAACCCTAGGTACTTATTTGATACAGTCGCTAAATTAACAAGAAATAAAGCTTCAACTTTTGATGTCTCCAAAGAGCACAGCAGTAATGACTTTATGAACTTCTTTACTTGCAAGATTGATAATATTAGACAAAAAATTATAACCATGCAACCGTCTACTACAGTATTGTGTCAGACAGTTCATTGTAGTGTCCCTGAAGAAAAATTCAATTCATTTACTGCTTTAGGACTGCTTTTTAGAGTCTAAACTTGTTAAATCATCAAAATCAACAACATCTATGTTAGACCCTATACTGACTAAGCTATTGAAAGAGATGCTTCCAGAGGTCATAGATCCTCTTCTTAATATTGTTAATTCATCTTTATCACTAGGATACCAAAAACTTTTAAGCTGGCTGTTATTAAACCTCTTATTAAAAAACCACAACTTGATCCTAGAGAAGTCAATTACAGGCCGATTTCAAATCTCACTTTTCTGTCAAAAATACTAGAAAAGGCAGTTTCATCACAACTATGTTCCTTTTTAGAAAGAAACAGTATCTGTGAGGATTTCCAGTCAGGATTTAGACCATACCATAGTACTGAGACTGCTCTCATTAGAGTTACTAATGATTTGCTCTTATCATCAGATCATGGTTGTTTCTCTCTATTAGTGTTACTGGATCTTAGTGCTGCATTTGACACTATTAATCACAATATTCTTCTAAATAGACTCGAAAACTATGTTGGCATTAATTAAAAATTCAAATCATACTTATCTGACCGTTATCAGTTTGTAGTAGTAAATGAAGAGAGGTCATATCAAGTTAAATATGGAGTACCGCAAGGCTCAGTAATAGGACTGTTGCTTTTCACTCCGTACATGCTACCCTTGGGAGATATCATTAGGAAGCATGGCATTAGTTTTCATTGTTACGCTGATGATACTCAGCTCTATATTTCTTCACGCCCTGACGAAACTTACCAATTCGCTAAATTAACAGAATGTATAGCTGATATAAAAAACTGGATGACCAGTAATTTCCTACTACTAAATTCAGAAAAAACAGAGATTCTAATTTTTGGACCGAAAACTTCTTCACGCAATAACCTAGAATACTGTCTAACACTTGATGGCTGCTCTGTTAAGTCTTCGTCGTCAGTTAGGAACCTGGGTGTGCTCTTTGATACCAATCTTTCATTTGAAGGCCATGTTACTAGCATCTGTAAAACCGCTTTCTTCCATCTTAAAAATATATCTAAACTACGACATATGCTTTCAATGAAGAATGCAGAACAGTTAGTTTATGCGTTCATGACCTCAAGGCTAGATTACTGTAACGCTCTACTGGGTGGTTGTTCCTCCCGCTTGATAAATAAACTACAGCTCGTACAAAATGCAGCAGCTAGAGTTCTTACTAGAACTAGGAAGTATGACCATATTAGCCCAGTTCTGTCGTCACTGCATTGGCTTCCTGTTAAACATTGTATAGATTTTAAAATCTTGCTAATTACTTACAAAGCACTAAATGGTTTAGCTCCCCAGTACCTAAGTGAGCTCTTAATGCATTATAGTCCTTTTATTGCGATCTCAGAATTCAGGCCAGCTGATAATACCTAGAATATCAAAATCAACCGCAGGTGGTAGATCCTTCTCCTATTTGGCACCTAAACTCTGGAACAATCTTCCTAGCATTGTTCGGGAAGCAGACACACTCTGTCAGTTTAATCTAGACTAAAAACGCATCTCTTTAACCTGGCATACACATAACACATTATCAATTTATATTTTCAAATCCGTTAAAGGATTATTAGGCTGCATAAATTAGGTCAGCCAGAACCGGGAACACTTCCTATAACACCAGATGTACTCGTTACATCAGAAAAAGAATGGCATCTACGCTAATATTAGTCTTTCTGTTTATCCCGAGGTTTACCGTAGTCAACCGGATCCAGGCCGTATCCAGCTGAGACCAAGGACCGGCACCATGACACGACCACAACGCAGCCCTGAAGTATCAGCAGAGATCGAGTCGACTAGTTCATCCATTGTGAAGGCCTCATCAACACGACAGCCAGTAGCACAGTTCCTCAACAGACCGTCCATACCCGCGTGATGAATACGATCCTCAACTGGATGGAACTGAAATAAATACTTTGATTGTTGCGATCCTATCAGACTTATGATAGCTACCTGAATCGTAACAAAGCACTATTCGCCAGAGGAGAACTGGCCCCCCGACTAAGCCTGGTTTCTCCCAAGGTTTTTTTCTCCATTTTAACACCTATTTGCTACTTGTTTGCCACCTGATGTCACCTGTTGGAGTTTGGGTTCCTTGCCGCTGTCGCCTTTGGCTTGCTTAGTTGGGGACACTTGACATTTGACTTGACATTTGATATTCAACAGTATTCTTGACATTTATTCAACTGTGCTTTGATCTGCCTGCATTGACACTATTCTTTAAGAGCTGCTGTGCAGCCAAAATTATGTACCAGTTATCAATGTAAAGCTGCCTTGACACAATCTGCATTGTAAAAAGCGCTATATAAATAAAGGTGACTTGACTTGCACTGTAAAAAAATAAATCATTAAAAAAAAACCTTAAATAAAGTTAAATATTCTAAGATATCTCTAGATCTCAGCATCTTCACTTATTACAATTCAGACTTTATTTCATATTAAAGTTCTTATTGAGAATTAACAGAGGTTTAGATGTTGATGTTTTATTGAATAAAATAATAAAGTTTGAAGTCACCATTCTGGTGGTCAGTGTTTGCTTGAAATACATTAGTGTTTCTCTGTGTCACGAATGTGGTCTCTGTGGCTCCCTCCGATCACCACCTGAGGGCCCCGTCACCAGAGTACTAAACTCTTTTGGACTTCATTTCCCATCACCCACTGCCTGGCGCTGATCACGCACTCACCTGATCCCCTTCTGGTGGACTATAAAACATGCATTCTCACACACACCGCAAAGTTTTGTTTTGCCACAGCTGACATTTCTGAGCGTTTTCCCATGTGTATTGTTTTCCCGTGTATGACCTTGGATTGTTTATTCTGTTACGACGTCTTGCTGCCTGCCCATCTGACTCTCTGCCTGTCTATTTGGATACTGCCTGCTGCCAGCCCCGACCCTGTCTTGAATATGAACCTGTAAGTGCTCTGGTGGATGCATGTGTTCCTTTTAGTATGATAAGTAGAGAGCATAATAGGCCAGCCAGACAGTATTGTTTGAATTTAGTAGAGGTATTTTGATTGAGCAATTGCATTGAAAATATAATACTTTAATGGATAATACTTAGATCTCTACCCTCGACACATGGTCTACCACCCTGTCTATTCTTTCAGTTTATCTACAATATATGACCCATAGGTATTATTCACTTATTTTTTTACTTTTTCCATTTCAGAATGCCAAGATGTCATCGGACCACCATCCACTGGATGTACGCAAAGACATGATTGCACATTTCCCAGTAAAGATGAAGAGAGAGAGGATGCTGCAGACACTGCAATAATGGATACACAAATATACTGTGTAGCAAGTGCAATGTTCGTCTGTGCTTCTCAGATTAAAAGAATTTAGGGACAGTCTTAGGGACTATCACTGTAAAACACAGACTTCATTCAAACCACATTGAAAGTGATAGAAGAAAAAGTTTTATAATTACAATTTCTTTCAATATTTTTATTAATAAATGCTTATTCATAAAAATATGATTGTTGTGTGATTATTACTCATGATATATACTGGGGCTATGTAAGCAATCAACCCTGTAAATGAATGCCTAAATGCTCTGTATATCTGTTCAGACAAAGTGAATACAAATACAGAAATTCTGCTCCTAACTAGGCCCAACGTTGCAATATTACAACATTTCCCTAAAAAGTTACTAAAAAGTACAAAATTTGAAAAATCTTTAATTTCTACATCAGAGTCCTAATAAAACAATATCTGAGAGGTCAAAAATTTTTTGCTCTTTTTTTTTCTATATTTGGGTTTTACAGGGTTAAACCACAATTTCTCTTTCATTCATTTTATATATTTCACGTTTTATAAATGTCTTCTTCATGTTTATCATGATTCAACACTCTTTTTGGGTAATTTTTTGAGATCGTGGTCGCACCAACTCTTTGTCTGGTTTCTGAATGTTCCACAGACTCCGGGATGGACCACAAAGCTGAGCTGTGAGATAAGACTATTGAGCGTGATGAGCTAAAAACTGGACCGCTGTCTGCTGATGATCGCAATCTGGATGAACCGTAACCAGAACTTCCCAGAGACCTTGTGTCCGACCAATCACCTCCACTCACTGGGGGAAATAAAATAAATCAGTAAAAGGCTTAAAACTCTTATAGAACAAAAATCTAACAAAAAAAGTTCCTAAAAATAATGTAGCCTATTGATATTCATTACCAGCTGCCCTTTAAAACATTATACAAATACTTTATTAATCAGATGGGATTTTAAAAGTTTTGTCCCTGTTTTAGAAATGTTTATTACAAGCCTGATATTTATTGCAAGTATATAAAGTTGACCATAAAAATTCTGAAAAAGTCTGAAAGTGTCAAAAGGTCTGAAGAACAAATTATTAGTAAAAACAGGTGCTTAAACTTCAGAAAATGTTGATCATCAACCTAAGGAAGTTTGACTAAATATTATGTGTGCTTTTTTATTTTATTTCATATCAGGTTTGCATTTATTGTCTTAAATTAAATTATCAACATTGTTATTTCTGTAAAGGTTGATGAAATGGAAAAAGAAAGGGTTTATATTTTATTATGGGGAAAAATATGTGGTGACAAATTTACGACAATATAGACTACATATATTACAACCAGAAGGGATAAGTGGAAAACTACGGAAGAGGATTAGGGCCAAGCAATAATAAAAAAATAAAACCATCTCGAGATTAAAGTTTTTAAATTTCGAGAAAAAACTCGTTAAATTTCGAGAAAAATGTTGAGATAAAATGTTGAGAATAAACTCGTTAAATTACGAGAAAAAAGTTGTTAAATTACGAGAACAAATTCATTAAATTATGAGAAAAATGTCGTTAAATTTCGAGAAAAAAGTCGAGATAAAATGTTGAGAATAAACTCATTAAATTACGGGGAAAAAGTTGTTAAATTAACGAATTTGTTCTCGTAATTTAACAACTTTTTTCTCGTAATTTAATGACTTTATTCTCAACATTTTATCTCGACTTTTTTCTTGAAATTTAACAACTTTAATCTTGAGATGGTTTTATTTTTTTTATTATTGCTTGGCCCTAATTCTCTTCCGTAGAAAACACGGGCTCTAATGCTTTAAAAAAAGGTCACAGGGAAACAAAAGTTACTGAAAGTGCCAAATAAAACTGAAGACACTCACAGTCTGGTGGTATTAATTCAAAGCTGTTATATAGTTTTATGGCCCCTGATTCATAACTTGTGAGCGATGAATCTCTGTAACGTGATGAACTGAAATCAGTTTCTGCTCCTGATCGTGATCTGAATGAATGATAAGCAGAACTTCCCAGAGACCATGAATCAGATCCATCATCTCCACTCACTATAATAATGAAAGCAGAGAGCAGATCAGAAGAACATTTATATTAATGTGTTCGACAGACAATTTTATCAAAAAAAAAAAAAAAAGATATGGAAATATATTCATCAGTTCGTGTGACTGTAATTCATTATGATGGTCAACATTATGTCTAAATGGGTCAGAGAATTAAGGATTCACTTTACTGCAGCATTTTTGTTCACACAGAAACAGAAAATATTAAATGATTACAATATTCAAGTTGTTTTATTTTGACCCTGCAGCTCTTGCCTGGAGGATATTCCAGAAAGCAAGGTTAACTTACCGTCACATACACCCTGAACTCTCAGTTGATTAACCCAAACCTTGCTTACTCGAGGTATGCTGATTTTATATATATATATATATATATATATATATATATATATATATATGTATAGTATAATATAATATTGTATATAACAGTAACTATAACAAATTAAGTTACATTGACTATATAAACTATATAAATTATATAACGCGCATCTGAATACCTCTTAAGTAAACTAAAGCCTTGTTTACACTGAACACGTCTGCAGTGCGTTACGCCTCCGATCCACTCTAGTCAATGTTTGTTTAGGCACCAAGTCTATTTTTGATGGATGCCGCGTCCAAGCCGTGCCATTCAAACACAAAATAAAGTCAAAATAATCACCCTGTGAAGACTCCTGCTTATATTTCACAGCACTAGGAGGCCAAAAATTGACGACAAGAGACTCCATAACTGGAGTTTTAAGTGTATTAATTTTGTCTGTATGCTACAGCAAAACAAAGTAAGGCATAGCAATAAACACAATTAAACTGGGCAAAATATAACCAGTTAGCCATTAAAAATCAAGGAAAACAATGTCGGACAGGCAAACATTGTGGTCTCTTGAATCCAGCTGCTTCGCCTCTGAATTGCTTCTGGTGTGAGTTGACACCTCATGGAGGACAGAACAAAACCTCACCGGAGCACTGGAACATAATCTGCTCAGCTTATGTTCAGAGAGTAAGTTACTTACTCATACTCTGAAAGTTATCTCCGTTTTTGGAACTGAAAGTTGAGGTTATCTGTTTGCTTACTCTTAAACATACCCAGGTATGTCACATAACCTGCTTTCTGGAATACACCCTGGTTTCCTAATGAAGCTAAACAGGAGTGAACCTGGTCAGTGTCAGGATAGGAGAACAACTGTTAAAAAAATTAAGACTGGAAGAGGTGTTAGTGAGTGTTAGAGCTCAACCTGAGGTCTGTGTGCTGGACACTTTTAAACCATTATCAGAAAAGCTCTAGAACAATGAGGAAACACATCTGAAGTTGTGTGTAGACAAAATTCATACAACTTTATGATTTCACTCACTGGTCTGTGATCTGTTGTCTTCTCTCTGTTTGTCCAGTCGCTCTTCTGTTTTATTTCTACCATCCATCTCTTGTAAAATCTTTCTGTCCATTTCAAAATGGCAGCCGTTGTTTTGTGCCACTGTCTCCTCAATCTTCTCCAGCAGCTCCTTGATCTGAGTGTCGTCACTCCTGTTGAGATTGTTGAGAACATGATACCTGTTCCCACATTTGTCCAGCAGCCGCTGGAGATCCTGTCCTTCACTCTCAATGTGCTGCTCTATAGATGTGTCTAACAGAGAGTCTCCATGAGTGAACAGAACTATAGTGTGACTCCAGACTCTCTCACTGAGAAGATCCAGATGATCCTGCAATGCTTTTCTTTTAGTCTCTTTAAATCCAGTGTCCACTCGTATGATCAGTAGTACAGCGTGTGGTCCTGGAGGACACAGAGACACACTGAGCAAAATCTCCTGTTTCAGTATCTCAGGACTCTCCTCTACAGTGTCATTCATCCACCATCCTGGAGCTTCAATGACAGTGATGTGTCTGTCTGCTACTTCTCCATGTCTCCTCACACACTGAGCAGATCTCTTCAAGTCAAACTCCTCTCTGCCCAGGATGGTGTTTCCTGATGAACTCTTACCAGATCTTCTATTACCCATCAACACAATCCTCAGATCTGAGAGATGTTGAGCATCATCTGAAACAAACAGAAGAAGACACACTTACAGTGGTGTGAATAAGTGTTTCCTGATTTTTATTTTTTTGCATGTTTATCACACTTTAATGTTTCAGATCATCAAACTAATTTAAATATGAATCAAAGATAACACAAGTAAACACAACATGCAGTTTTTAAATGAAGGTTTTTATTATGAAGGGAAAACAAAATCCAAACCCACATGGCCCTGTGTGAAAAAGTGCTTGCCCCCTAAACCTAATAACTGGTTAGGCCACCCTTAGCAGCAACAACTGCAATCAAGCATTAGCGATAACTTGCAATGAGTCTGTTACAGCGTTGTCGAGGAATTTTGGCCCACTCATTTTTGCAGATTTGTTGTAATTCAGCCACACTGGAGGGTTTTCGAGCATAAACCGCCACAGCATCTCAATAGGATTGAGGTCAGGACTTTGACTAGGCCACTCCAAAGTTTTCAGTTTGTTTTTCTTCAGCCATTCAGAGGTGGACTCGCTGGTGTGTTTTGGATCATTGTCCTGCCTCAGAACCCAAGTTCACTTCAGCTTGAGGTCACGAACAGATGGCCAGACATTGTCTTTCAGGATTTTTTGGTAGACAGCAGAATTCATGGTTCCATTTATCACAGCAAGTCTTCCAGGTCCTGAAGCAGCAAAACAGCCCCAGACCATCACACTACCACCACCATATTTTACTGTTGGTATGATGTTCTTTTTCTGAAATGATGTGTTACTTTTACGCCAGACGTAATGGAACACACACCTTCCAAAAAGTTCAACTTTTGTCTCGTCAGTCCACAGAGTATTTTCCCAAAAGTCTTGGGGATCATCAAGATGTTTTCTGGCAAAACTGAGATGAGCCTTTATGTTCTTTTTGCTCAGCAGCGGTTTTCGTCTTGGAACTCTGCCATGCAGGCCATTTTTGCCCAGTCTCTTTCTTATGGTGGAGTCATGAACACTGACCTTAACTGAGGCAAGTGAGGCCTGCAGTTCTTTGGATGTTGTTGTGGGGTCTTTAGTGACCTCTTGGATGAGTCGTCGCTGTGCTCTTGAGGTAATTTTGGTCGGCCGGCCACTCCTGGGAAGGTTCACCACTGTTCCATGTTTTCGCCATTTGTGGATAATGGCTCTCACTGTGGTTCGCTGGAGTCCCAAAGCTTTAAAATGGCTTTATAACCTTTTCCAGACTGATAGATCTCATTACTTTCTTTCTCATTTGTTCCTGAATTTCTTTGGATCTCAACATGATGTGTAGCTTTTGAGGATATTTTGGTCTACTTCACTTTGTCAGGCAGGTCCTATTTAAGTGATTTCTTGATTATGAACAGGTGTGGCAGTAATTAGGCCTGGGTGTGGCTAGAGAAACTGAACTCAGGTGTGATAAACCACAGTTGAGTAATGTTTTAACAGCAGGGGGCAAGCACTTTTTCACACTGGGCCATGTGGGTTTGGATTTTGTTTTCCCTTCATAACAAAATAAAAACTGAATGTTGTGTTTACTTGTGTTATCTTTGATTAATATTTAAATTTGTTTGATTATCTGAAACATTAAAGTGTGACAAACATTCAAAAAATAAAAAAATCAGGAAGGGGGCAAACACTTTTTCACACCACTGTATACAAAATGATATTGTACTGAGAACATGTATCTGTACATGTTTCTGCTCTATATACATTTAATAAATGGTCCATCCATCTCAAGTGGTCCAAAAATTCTAAAGATAGTTGTTCATCCATTTTCAATTTTCCTATACATATTGGTAATTGCAAAAACAGACAAAGTTTTATATTTTATCTGGTTTAATCACAGTGGCTGTCTTTGTGTCATGGCTCATACAGGCTCTATGGAAACTTCAAAGGCTATAAACAAAGAAAAATACAGTCATTTTGCATATCCTTGTTCCTTAGACACTATGTAATTTTTGGCACACTAGCAGTTAATAAACAAAACTCTTCGTCTTACAGAAGAACACTGAAGCCAGGACTACTTCTCTCTGTATATGACGAGTCACACAGGTACTGGACTACTCCACAGCGCTTTGTCTAAAATAGTCCAAATATAAACACTTATAGGTGTACCATAATGATTCGGGATAAGACAAAAACCTGGTTTGGAAGATGGATTCATGATGTACTCACTCATATACATTTTGTAAATTTTTAAATTTAAAACAAAATACATAGTGTCAAATGTAATGATCAAGATCAATCAAAGTTCCACATTCAGGGTCGATTTATAATTGGATCTTTTCTTAGGGAGTACCTGGCTAAGAATAGTGTACAAGCAAAATTTTTCAGTTTTGAGACTTAAAGGGTTAGTTCACCCAAAAATGAGAATTATCCCAAAATTTCAAGCCATCTTCTTTCAGACGAACACAATCAGATATATATTTAAAAATACTCTTAGTCCTTTAGGCTTTATAGGTTGTAAACGGCTGCCGCATAAGATGTCATAGCATTGTGGCAGATGTTTGTGTGGAGAGTTAGAATCTGTGAAGCATGTATTAATGGAGTGTGAAATTCATTGTGATGTAAGAATCCACACGTTTTCTGGTCCGTGTAACTCTTTGCAGTTCTTTGTTTAATTCGCACCATCAAAATTAACCAAATGAAAAGTTGGCCTCAAACTTTCATTTTTTCATTTTTTAGAATAATTCACAAATGGATAATTGTCAATCAGTTTCATTTTCGATTCTACAAGTTTGGGTTGTTGTGTCGAATCTGATTTTTGAACAAACAAAAAAAAAAATTACTCATTATTCTGATTTTCCATTATAATTAACGCTCGTGGGTAGATTGTACCACCAGTACCGCCGGGGGGTGGAGCGTGTGTTGATGTATTCACCCAGAGCGCTGTAGCGTTATGGATAGATCTATGGCATGTCTGGGCAAACAATAATTTACTAAATAATTAATTAAATAATTTATTAAATAAGTTTTACTTTGGACTTGGACTTAAGTATCATATAGAATATGGTCAGTGCTTAACTAAGTAAAGTTGGCAATATCATTTAGGATCCTTTTAGCCTAAAAGGATCCTAAATGATCCGTCCCATGTACTTTACCCCAGTTATGAACTTTTACCCTCTGGGAGAAGGTACAGGATCCCACGATGCAAACTGAACCGTTTTAAAAACTCGTTTTTGTCTGTATCTATCAAGTTGTTAAATCTAGAGCGTTGACTCTTATTTTTATGTGTGTGTTTTTTTTTTTGGATGGATATCTATTGTATGTATTGTGTGTGTATCAGGTGATGCTGGAGCGTTGGAGTCTACTTCAAATTTCCCTACTAGGGACAATAAAGTATATTTCATTTAATTTCATTTCATTATTTCATTTCATTTCATTTCATTTCATATATTTTCACGTAATAATGGGCTTAGTTTCTCATAATAATGAGAGAGTTTCTCATAATAATGACTTAACATCTCATAATAATGAGAAACTTCCTCATAATAATTACTTATTTTCTCATAATAATGTGAAACATTCTCGTAATAATGACAACATGTCATGTCGAGAACGTTTCTTGTAATAATTATGCTTAACATCTCATAATAACGATAAGGTTTCTCATAATAATGACTTAATATCTCATAATAACGATAAGGTTTCTTGTAATAATGACTTTGTTTCTCCTAATAATGAGAAAACTTTCTCGTAATAATGACTTATTTTCTCCTAATAATGAGAAACTTCTACGCATGCGCAAAGTAGCGGAGCTGAAGGGCGTGACACGCTAGTGACAGCCGCCACCACATCGAAGGCCTGCCACGAAATGGCCGCCACAAATCTCAAGCCGCCAAAGGAGATGGCCGCCGCTGCATCGAAGTCCCGCCATGAAGTGGCCGCTGCGAAGCTCAAGCAGCCACAGAAAATGGCCGCTGCCGCACCAGAGCCACTTAACCCAGTGGCCACCGCGAAGCATAAGCCGCCAATAAGATGGTCGCTACCACGCCAGAGCCACAAAACGAAAGGGACCACTGGCTCATAGATTTTTGGAGTGAACCTGTCCCTCCAGTTCTCCAGGAGTCCGCTCCAGTTCTTTAAGAGCCCACTCCAGTTCTCCCCGAACTCGCTCCAAGTTTCCAAGTGTCTGCTCCAAGTTTCCCAGAGTCCACTCCAAGTTTCCAAGAGCCCACTCCAGTTCTCCAAGAGCCTGCTCCACTCGCCCACGAGCCCCCTCCAGTCGTCCACGAGCCACTCCAGTTTCCCACGAGCCTACTCCAACCCATGACTCCATTCCAACCCACAAGCCTGCTCCAGTCCATGAACCTGCTCCATTCCACGAGCCCTTCCTGCCCCCCCTAAAACTCCCAAAAAAAAATTTATTTGGAGGGGCCATGTACCCGTGGGTGGGGAACATGTGGGTGGGGAACATGTGGGGGACACACATGTGGGTGGGACCCCTGACCCGCCATGGCTGCCCGAGACTCCTGGCCCACCATGGCGTTCCACAGCCCCTGACCCACCATGGCTTCCTGAGACTCCTGACCTGCCATGGCCGCCCACGGCCTCTGACCCGACATGGCCGCCCACGGCTCCTGACCCGTCATGGCATCCCACGGCTCCTGACCTGCCATGGCCGCCTTAGGCCCCTGAACCACCACGGCCGCCCGAGGCTCCTAACCCTCTGTGACTGGCCGAGCTCCTAGACCCGCCACCTCCGTACCCGTCTGCACCTCCCCCTGCGTCTGCGTGTAGGTCTCCAGGGCGCCCACCCCCGCTCCCCTGTTGTTACATCTCGAGGACGCGCCTACTGGGAGGGGGAGGTAATGTTACAGTCATGCCTGTCCCGAACTCTGTTTCCCATGATCCTCCCAGTTCCACACCTGAACTCACTTCCCTCATCATCTCTCCCGCTCTCCCTGGATTCCCTGCACCTGGTCTTCATTGTTTGCACACCCTTTATATTGGACTCACTCCCTGCACTTGTCCGTTCTTCTTGTTGTTTGTTAGATGTGTCTGCTTTTCCGATCCTTTGTTTAATAAATACCCTGTTTGTAGAAGTACCGATTCTGCCTCATCCCTGCTGCAGCACCACTTGTTACATGCGTAGATGTTTCTCATTATTAAGAGAAAGTTTCTCATTATTATGGGAAAGTTTCTCATTATTATAAATAACGATAAGGTTTCTCATTATTATTACATAGTTTCTCATAATAATGATATAGTATCTCAATATAATGAGATACTAAGTCATAATTATGAGAAAGTTTCTCATTATTATGTCTTACAGAATTATATTTTTTACTCAACTGTGGAGGAAATGGGCTTCCATAATTTTATGATTAGCCTATGTAAAAAGACATTTTATCAAACTAAGTGTTGTAGTAGACCATTGATGTAGCCTATAAATTAAATTTGGTAACAAATGAAAAATGAAAAAATGAAAGTTTGAAGCCAACTTTTCATTTGGTTCATTTCAATAGTGCAAATTGAACAAAGAACTGCAAAGCGTTACACGGACCATTTCTGATCTGTTGGAGTCCGGAGTCTCATCTATATCTTTGAAATCAATTCTTGAAAATAAGGATTATGAAACAACAAAGGTTGTTATAAACTTTTTACTCCACACTTGGCTTTATTTGAGGATTTAATATATAAATTCTTCAGATGATCTGAGGAGGGCAGGAATACACCTTTGAAGCGTCTAAGCTGCCGCAAATTACACAAGAAGAAAAAAAGTAGTCATGGCATTTTTTTTTTTTTTTTCGTCTTTAAAATTTGGGCTGCCAGGATATTTTTAAATATATATACGATTGTGTTCATCTGAAAGAAAATAGTCATATACACCTAGGATGGGTTGAGGGTGAGTAAATCATGGGGTAATTTTCATTTTTGGGTGAACTATCCCTTTAAACAGATTTGAGATCTAATTTTTATGGGGCTGTAAAAATGCAATTTTTTAAAATACCCCTCACTTTCGGATTGATTTTCTCTGGTGGGACAGCAGATAGGAAGCTGAAATCATCACAGATATTAGTCCTCTATGGCAGCATCTGCTGAAAAATGATGAGATTGAGATTCTGCTGGTTAAAGAGCAAGAAGAGGTTAATGAAATTTTTGGCATGCTAAATATCTGAACCTATCTGCAATTCAAAATCCTGCAGTGTCAAATGTGTTCTAACTGAATATAGAGTACCTCAGAGATTACGTGTTTTTGTAGGCCAACCCGGAAATTAGCGGCGCACGGGTTCCCTCGATCAAAAGCCTATGCATTTTTCCCAAAGACTTTTGGAAAATCGCAAAAAATATGCTCTGTGTTTAACAAAGGGTTATGACACGTTTTGTCTATCAAGATAATCTTTACAAGTTAACAACATTTATACATTTTGAAGCCTAAATAAAGTCGTCAGATATAAAAAGCTAACAGTAGGCTATAAACGGACTACAGCACACCATGGTCGCGGATCAACATCAACACCACCAAGCTTCCTCAAACTTTATTTAGAAAACAACTTTATTTAAAAACATACTTGCTGATTATGATCTGCGCTGTGTAGGAATACCTATCCACTTTTTCATAAGAAATGCTGTCCAAATGTCCTGTTTGTCATGATGATGACATCTAAAGTCCCCACCAAAGGAAGTAGTCCCTTTTAGCAACTTGTTAGCAACCGCCGTTTTTAAGACACAATAAATGTTTTTAAAAAATCACAAGTGGGTTATAACTGGTGTGTTTTATGTCATAGATCAAAACATGAAAATATTTAGAGGCTTTGTTAACCACAGACCTTATTTCAGCCGAATTAGCAAAAACCCATTCAAAAAACCCATAGACTTTACGGGGATGGAAGTCCTAAAATGCTAACTTGCTTCTGGGTTTTGCACACAAAAACACGTAATCTCTGAGGTATTCTATTACATCGGCGATGACCTACAGCCAATGAGACAGCAAGTTTCAGGGCAGCGGGAAGTTCGGAGAGAAGTTAGAGACCCGCGTTTCCCCAACCATTTCCTCCTCCAGTCGTGAGTGTGAAAAGAACAGTGATCTGATGACTTTGAAAATCGTGCAGTGTAAACTCGGTATAAGAAGAGTAGGAGAAGCCACTGTATATAATAATTTTTGTATAGGCTATAATAAATTACTTGCATCTCAATGTGCACAGACAAAATGGAATAGGCTAAATCAAGTTTTATTAACAAATTTTGGGAGGAACACATTCAAATGATCTAACTAATCATCACATCACTCCGACCAGCAGTCAGTAATCATCAATCAACATGAGTGGAGAGCTTTATATATAAGCATAATATACACAGTCGACTCACCTATATTTCTCAACAGTTTTTAGCATCCCTTCACCACCCCGTCTCCTCACTCTCGCCTGGTTACTTTCCTATCCAGAAATATGGGGAGTACTCTAGGTTCGGGCCAAATACAGAGCTCTGAGCCCTCTACTCGGACAGCACGCCAAATACGCTGTTTATCTGATTATTTGTAAGTGCGAACTCGTGAAAGCATTTCGGAGGAAGATAACTGCTGTTTGGGAATGCAGCCATGTAAGACAGTTCTGGAAGGTAATAATATTAATTATACCGAACCACTTTGACCACAGACTTTGCTCAGGCATTTCAACCAAAACAGCATTTCAGATCAGTCCGCTGGTCGCTCCAGTTTTGCTGTCCCATCGCAACAAGTTATAATATTTTTGATGCGCATAAAGGAATTTATTCTGTAAATGTGTTTCCATCCTTGTTTATGCGCATGTTTTCACATTAGATAAAAAAAAAATCTGACTCAAATGAGCGTGTAAGTTTTTTAGCGCATCTTGGTGTTTCCATCCAGAATTTTTTTTTTTATGCGAAATCCCAAGATGCACAGAACAATAGGTGGATGGAAATATAACATATAAAACTGCTTTTTATCTAGGGGACAGGTGTCCATAGGGGGCCTCAGCAAACGTCCAAAGCATGGGCGCTTCCTCCGAGTAGGCAAGGGAGGCAGTGCCTCCTCAAAAAAATAGGATGAGAAAATAATCCATATTACATATAAAACAACACAAATATTACAAATTATGACATTAGAAATATGCGTGACTTCCGCACTTTTTAAAGGAAGACTGCCCAACAGTGACACCCGCAGGTAAAGTTACACCGAGGAGTCATGTCTCCCTTTCCTCTCATAGGAATCCATAGAAAATCATCAGACCCCCGGCATGCGGTGGGTTTTATGGGGGGTAATTGAGAATGAATGGGGAAAAGTCATGTGATCATAGGCAATGTCTCCATCGCGCTATGATTGTATGTAATTGGTTATGATTGGATATGAATGGTTTGTGCGATAAATCCTGCCTCTTGTTGACGTGCGTCAGTTTGACTGAACAAAAGATGGCGTCAATGGGAAGACTAATTAAAAAAAGTAAGTAAACAGATCACCCAGTTAGATATTACCGCTTTATGTCACGTCAAAATCAAACTTGAAATGAACTGAAAGCATGATGACTGCGGGGTTTTTAGTGCAATCAGCTTGGTGAAATTAAAAAAACATCTTCGGGTCTGTGACAGACGGTGTTTACGGAGTATGACTGATGATCCAAAATAGCCTAAGTTGACTATTAAAAAGAAAAACACCAATACACAAATAAAATATATTGTTTAAATTGTCTTTTGTTATTATTTTGGAATGAATGTAGAAATGCTTAAAACACTAACTTGTTGAGATTGACTTGGTTTTGATAAATAGAACATTTATTATAATACATTGTTAATGTAAAATTACAAAATAGGTTTTTTTTTTTTTTTTCGATGTAATGTAAAGTAATGTTCATTTAACAAGGAAGATGTGTCAACGTTAAGAGTAATGCATGAATTTACATTGATTCATAAATAAATGAAAAATGTGCCTCCTCATTTCAGAACACCACTACACGCCACTGGTCCAAAGGGACCTAATAACTAAAACTTGTTGTGGTTCATGACACAAATAACGTTGCTGTGGTTAAACCAAGTAAATACAAATAAAAACTGGTTCTGCAATACCAACTGTTGAATTATATCAAGAAAATGCAATTACCCTGTCTCCTTGTTTAGATTTTAGATGCCTGTTGCTACACATTTGGCCAATGTATTAAACATTAAGCATTGCTTAAAATATTATTGTTATATATTTTTGTTTGTTTCTAAGAAATGCCTTATACTATGTAACGCCTGTACAAGATCTATCTTTGCCAACCAACTTTGGAATTCTCAGAATGCTTTTAGCCTCCTGAACTGTGCATGTAAATCACGAATCGGCTCCGGCCGGTCTAGGAGAGACTCTGACTTTTGGCATCTTTGTGGACCTACTGAGGTTAAACAGAGTACCCCAGTCCCCAGCTCTGGGGACTTCAAAAGAATGACCCATGTGGGTTAAGGACCATGTGGCCACAGGCCAGACCAGCCAAATCCCAATACACACCACACACACACACACACACACACACACACACACACACACACACATGAAGATTGTAGGTACAAAATATGATTGTACCTAAGTGTATCTGCCGTTGTATTTCAAATGCATATATGTATCCCTAGTGTATAAGCTTAGCTATGACTGTAGTTGTGTTAGTGTCATTTTTAACGATAAAATTTGAGTATAAACTGTAACTTCCCTTATATGCCTTTCCCACCTGACAAGTTCTAAAGTGAAGTGACATGTGGCCAAGTATGGTGACCCATACTCGGAATTTGTGCTCTGCATTTAACCCATCCAAGTGCACACACACAGCAGTGAACACACACACTGTGAACACACACCCGGAGCAGTGGGCAGCCATTGCTGCGGCGCCCGGGTAGCAGTTGGAGGTATGGTGCCTTGCTCAAGGGTCTCACCTCAGTCGTGGTATTGAAGGTGGGGAGAGCGCTGGATATTCATTCCCCTCACTGACAATCCCTGCCGGACCTGAGACTCAACCCATGACCTTTGGGTTACAAGTCCGACTTGCTATCCATTAGGCCACAACTGCCCCAAACTGAAGTTTGGTTTCTTTGTAAAGCTCTCTTTATGCCTCATTCAACAATGTATGTCACCTTACTGTAAAATGCATTGTTCTAGTTTTAATGGTACTGTGAAGAAAATGCACTCCGATCTGATACTTCATAAATTATGCAAATCAAGCCGCAAGACAAGACAAAGAAAAGTTTTGCCCGCCAACATTGCACCCGTACCATTGGCTGTTTCAACCAAGGAGGCATGTTGGCTTGTTTGTCCATAAAAGACAAGCACAAACAGTTTTGCTTTGTCTCTTGATTGTGTCGTCTCTCCCTGCTCATTCAGAAAAACCAAGTCACTTCTACGTTTTCAATCCGGCAACACTGCTTTACGCTTTGATGCTGTAATAGAAAGTTATTCTTGTGGCCAGAGAATAACATTCTTTTTGTAATAGTCTGTGAGAAAACTAATGGTTTGCTGGACAAACTAGGATAGTTTCTCTAAACAACTATTAAACTAGAACTAATCTGTAATTGATTATAATCCGTTGTAATTAATTCACAATATTATGTGCATAATTCCCTCTTGGGTCGATATATGTATCATAATTAATCATAAGGCTTTATGATTTATTAAATTCATGTATTTCACTCATGAATTGATTAAATACTTGTAATATCACTAAAGATCGTTACAACTATATGGGTAGAGATGTAAAGTTATTGTTAGTGTAGTAGTTGTGTATTTAGAAAATTATTTTGTGATTCCACTT
The DNA here is from genome assembly GCA_036281575.1 of Ancherythroculter nigrocauda. NCBI lineage: Eukaryota > Metazoa > Chordata > Actinopteri > Cypriniformes > Xenocyprididae > Ancherythroculter > Ancherythroculter nigrocauda. Next base: position 29,219,147 of record VTFQ01000015.1, read on the forward strand.
GCCATGACCATATTTGGTTGGTGCACTTTGCTCCTTCCCAGTCTGCATGAGACGTCACAGCGGTAGGTAACACAAAGATTCTGCGGTGATTCGATTAGGGCCGTATTTCATGTAACAGTTGAATTCACATGATAAATTTCTATGATTGTGATTCAAAGCCCCTCTGTGATGTACAGATGTTTTGTTGATTACTTTTTTATTTACTACTTATTTTCAATATCTGTAATTTTCTCTCTTTCTCAGAGTCATGCATTGCTGCCACATGCTGGTTTATATGATGCACATGTCCTCATATATTGTGTTATCCATAATAAATGCGACTTGATGGCAAGAATTTTCACAGTCTGTCTTTGATTCCGACACAATGTGAAAACACACCACTACATTAATTATTAGTTGTGTGCCTGTCCATGAGAAGGAGCAAAACTGGACTGTGGTTCTATGTGTGTGCTCAAGGACACAAAGAACGTCTCAGTTACAAAGGTAACCCTCGTTCCCTGAAGGAGGGAACGGAGACGTATGTCGGACAGACCGACGAATAGGAATCTCGCTAGAGAGGCCAATCTACTTCGAGTGTAACTACAACGAGCCAATGCACATTGGCATGCAATCATATGCATCAGCTGCTCGCCTCGCAGCACGGGTATATAATGAGCAGCAGGTGCGTTGCATCTTCAGGTTTTCGCTGAGGAGCCGAACCAAGCAGGCGGCAGCATCAGCAGGACAACGACTGTGGCGACGGGACGTACATCTCCGTTCCCTCCTTCAGGGAACGAGGGTTACCTTTGTAACCGAGACGTGGCGACGGGACGTACGTCTCTGTTCCCTCCTTCAGGGAATGAGGGTTACCTTTGTAACCTGCTCCAGTCCATGAACCTGATGTTCCCATTCAGTCGGTCACGTTTGACGTACGTCGGACAGACCGACGAATAGAAATCCCTACCAAAGCGCCACAGGAGCTGCCCTCTTCCAGCGCTCTGTTGTAAGCCACCTGAACCCCCTTGCCTGAGGACGGTGGGACAGGGCTAATACACAGAGAGGGTCGATCACTGCTGTTCCCAAACCCATTCAGTGAGACTATTGGATAACGCTGGGAAAGCGTAACCTTTCGTTAGGAAAGGAACGCTGCGGAAGCCACATCCTTCCCCGAAGGAGTTATGTGGAGGAGTACATATGGACTAACCTTGTAGGTTGTACAACATATGGAAGAACTGGGGTGACTCCAACTCGGTGAGAGATGGGTTCTCCCAGAGGGAAAGACACGGGCTTCGTTTAGGAGCAACCGTGGAAAAACCATATGGGATCCCCGTAGGGTCACACATATGGAACCCAGCCTAAATCCAGTTCTCAAGGATGCAACGGAGTATAGGCCTGGCGCCGGTTGCTCCGCCATGTCGGCTGCCGAAGGGTAACCGGAGGACTCAACAGGGTCTGCCCGTAAGGACTCTCTGGAGCAAAAGAGCGCATGTAGCGCAGCAAGCTGACACTAAGCCGGGGCCTCTCCGTGCCTCTGACCTGAGGCGAGAACACGGGAGGAGACCGGCTCGACACGAAGGCTATAGTATCTAGCGAACGTGTTAGGTGTCGCCCAGCCCACAGCTCAACAAATGTCTGTTAGCGAGGCGCCAAGAGCCAGCGCCCAGGAGGATGCTACATCTCTCGTGGAGTGAGCATGCAACCTGTGCGAGCAGGGCACGCCCTGGGCTTGGTAAGCCAGGGCGATGGCATCCACTATCCAGTGGACCATCCTCTGCTTGGAGACAGCCTTTCCCTTTTGCTGGCCTCCGTAACAGACAAAGAGCTGGTCTGAGGTCCTGAAGCTTTGAGTTCTGTCTATGTACAGTCACAAGGCGCGAACTGGACAGAGCAAAGCCAGGGCTGGGTCTGCCTCCTCCGAGGGCAGCGCTTGCAGGCTCACTACCTGGTCCCTGAAGGGAGTGGTAGGAACCTTGGGCACATAGCCAGGCCGGGGTCTCAGTACCACGTGGCCATCACCCGGCCCGAACTATAGGCACGATTCGTTGACCGAAAATGACTGCAGGTCCCCTACCCTCTTGATGGAGGCCAATGCAACCAGCAGCAAAGTCTTCAGAGACAGAATCTTTAAGTCTGCCGATTGCAAGGGCTCAAAGGGAGCAATCTGAAGTGCTCAAAGCACCAGAGCAAGGTCCCAAGAGGGTATGGAGGGAGGTCGAGGAGGATTTAACCGTCTCGCCCCCCTAAGGAACCTGACGACCAGGTCATGCTGACCAACAGTTTTGCCATCTAAGTGGTCGTGGTAAGCGGAGATAGCAGCAGTGTGGAGTTTGAGGGTGGAGAGGGACAGCCTACGCTCCAACCCTTGCTGCAAGAAGGACAGCACGGCTCATGATCGAACATCTTCGGGGTCTTCTCGGTGAGAAGAACACCACTCGATGAACAGGTTCCACTTCGAGGCGTAAGCACGTCTTGTAGACGGTGCACGTGCCGAAGTGATGGTGTTAAGTACCTCGGGGGGTAAGTCACCTAGAACCTCCACATCCCGTCTCGGGACCAGACATGGAGTTTCCAGAGGTCTGGACGCGGGTGCCAAAGAGTGCCCCGTCTCTGAGAAAGAAGGTCCTTCCTCAGAGGAATGGGCCAGGGAGGGGCTGTCGCGAGGAGTGAGAGTTCTGGGAACCAGGTCCGGTTGGGCCAATAGGGCGCAACTAACAGGACTGCTCCTTGTCCTCCCTGACTTTGCACAGTGTCTGTGCAAGTAGGCTCACTGGGGGAAACGCATATTTGCAAAGGCCCCGGGGCCAGCTATGTGCCAGTGCGTCTGTCCCGAGTGTTCCCCCGGTCAGAGAGTAAAACAACCGGCAGTGAGAGGTTTCTGGTGAGGCAAACAGGTCTACCTGAGCCTCTCCGAACTCTCTCCAGATCAGCTGGACCACCTGGGGGTGGAGTCGCCACTGTCCCGGCAGTGCAGTTTGTGAGAGCTCGTCGGCCGCACGGTTGAGCACACCAGGGACATGAATGGCGCGAAGCGACCTCAGATGCTTCCGACTCTACAGGAGGAGATGGCAGGCGAGTTGCGACATGCGACGGGAGCGTAGACCACCTTGACGGTTGATGTACGCAACAGTCGCAGTGTTGTCCGTACGGACCAGTACATGCTTGCCTCGTAGCAGCCCTTTGAGGCGGTTCAGAGAAAGGCGTACTGCAAGCAACTCGAGGCAGTTGATGTGCCACTGTAGATGGGGTCCCGTCCAAACCCCTGAAACTGCAAGCCCGTTGTACGTGGCACCCCAACCGGTGGTCGAGGCATCCATGAAAACCACAACATGCCGGGACACCTGTTCTAGGGGCACTCCTGCCCGAAGAAACAAGGGGTCCGACCACGGGCTGAAGGCTTGGCGACACTCCTGAGTGATTGCCACCCGGAACATGTTGCGTTGCCATGCCCATCTCGGGACTCGGCCGTGAAGCCAGTGTTGAAGCAGTCTCATATGAAGCAGACCGAGCGGTGTTACAGCCGCTGCGGCCGCCATATGCCCCAGGAGCCTCTGAAAGTATTTCAGTGGGACCGCTGTCCTGCCATTGAACGTATTCAGGCAGTTCAACACCGACTGAGCACGTTCCTCTGTGAGGCGTGCTATCTGTTCGACCGAATCCAACTCCATACCGAGAAAAGAGATCCTCTGCAACGGGGTGAGTTTGCTCTTTTCCCAGTTGACCTGAAGCCCCAACTGACTGAGTTGTCTGAGCACCAAATCCCTGTGTTCGCACAACTGATCCCGAGACTGTGCTAGAATGAGCCAGACGTCGAGATAGTTGAGGATGCGAACACCCTGTTCTCTCATGGGAACAAGGGCTCCCTCCACGACTTTCGTGAAGACGCGGGGAGACAGGGCCAGCCCGAAGGGTAGGACTCTGTACTGAAATGCTCGTCCTTCGAACGCGAACCGCAGGAATGGCCGGTGTCGCGGAAGGATCGAGACATGAAAGTACGCGTCCTTCAGGTCGATCGCTGCAAACCAATCCTGGGGACGGATGTATTCGAAAATGCGTTTCTGCATGAGCATCTTGAACGGTAGCTTGTGAAGGCTCCGATTCAAGACTCGCAGATCCAGGATAGGTCGTAACCCACTGCTCTTCTTGGGTACAATGAAGTAGGGACTGTAGAACCCTGACCTCATATCGGCTGGAGGGACCGGCTCTTTCGCGTCCTTCGCCAGTAGGACTGCGATCTCCGCACTGCAAGACAGGGGCAGACATCTTTCACTGTAGTGAAGAGGACGCCCCTGAACTTGGGGGGGATGCCGGGCGAACTGAATCACATAGCCGAGCCTGATGGTCCGAATGAGCCAGCGAGACGGACTGGGAGCGCTAACCAGGCTCTCAGAGACCGAACAAGCGGGACCAAAGAGACCACCGGCGTACCCGCAGTGGGGCAGCAAGGTGGAACACAGGGACGCGGCTCGGGGGGCTCTCTTTGCGAGGCGGCACAGTGTGCTGAGCAACACTTACCTCGTTCCACGGTTGGACAGAGGGAGCAGTCAAGGCTTTGTTTACCCGCTGCTCGCTGCTGTCCGCTGGCGACAGAAGAGGGGGATGAGAGTGGTGAGGTTTTTCTCCTCCCACTGCTCTCCAAGCCCTCTTCAGACCGGGAGATGGAGGAACTACTCTTTTTTTTTTTTTTTTTTTTTTTAATTTGGGTACCGCTATTGGGTCAGCGGCGGAACAGAAACAAACCCAATAAAAGGATTTACCACCCGGCCGTCCTCCGGGCCCTCGCCTGTCTCAGGGGTGATTTTCTCACCAACCGCTTAAACAGCAGCAGAGACAGGAGGTGTCATCTTCCCGCAACGGACACAGTAGAGCAGGCTGGGCCGGAGTTTTTTTTTTTTTTTTTGCAGGGGATGACACCCTTGCCGACGAGCAGACTGAGGGGTGGCCCAAGAGGAACTCAATGGTTTGTCATGGGAAGCTCCCTGGTCTGCTACTAACTGAGGAGAACTGCTGGGCTCAGTCCTCGACAGTGTCACCGAAAAGGCCACCTCGTGAGATGGGAGCATTGAGAAGCATTAGCTTGACAACCTCTCGCACCTCACAAGGTAAGCCAGGGGGCGCTTCTGGACCACTGAGGTGGACATCGTCTGTCTGAGGGCCTGCGGCGTGACTTTGATCACAGTTAGTCAACAAGCGCAGCTCAACCCCAGCTCAGAACTACCCTCATGCATAAAGAGTGCCTTGGCCTCACATGCAGGGTGGGAGTGGTCTGTGTACAGCCACCCCATCCAGGAGGGCAGTGAGAGAGGAAAAACTTATGCAGATTTTGGCACTTTTGGCGTTCCATATTTATGGCACCAAAATGCCCCCATACTGCCAAGTTTTCCATGCACATCCGGGACAACCGGGAAAGCATGGCTGTAAACTCTGAATCTGAGTCAGCATAAGCACACACCATCACAGTGGGCAGCGTCACCCTCATTTCCAGAGCAAAACAGCACTCTCTCCGATGCTGCAATCGACGTCTGACCCTCAGCTGGAGCTCTGAATGAAATGCTAGGTTCCCCTATGAAAAGGACCAGCAATCCAATCCAGAAACTGCACAGCTTGCAATGCGCTAGAGAGGGAGGGGCCCTAGGGGGTTGGTTCCCCGAAGAAACCCCTCAACCTCATGTCACCCAAGCCATATCAGCAAAGTAGACCTCTTCTGGTGCACCAGAGAGGGCGCTACAATGAGATTAGGCAAGGGAACCGCGCATCTAGAGCGCAGAGCGAGCGCTGGGTTGCCGTGACAACCCGCGCTCCAGCCCGACAGCTCGACGGCACACGACACGCAGAGGAGCGAGAGTTTTGCTCTCGCTGATCTCCACGGTCTCCCAAAGTGTCGGGCAGACCCGCAGCTGTGCTTTTACACACAAGCGGCAGCTGGCCAACAACAAAGGGGACTCAAACTTCCCGGAGAAAGAAGAGTCACGACCGGCATGTCGACGTGATCATGTTCTCATATGAAAACATGAATCACCCACGAGCATCGCTTCAGCACGTGCCCAGACATGTAAAAAAATGATCGTGGCCGTCAGTGAGGACAGGAAACGACCGCATCCAGAAGCACACAGGTAGAATGTCATCTTTAAAAAGACTCAAATCTACTTGTGTAAGCTCTTTTAGGGACTACTCTTTTAGGTGCTGAAGCACGCAGGGGAATGACCACTGCAGCACAGACAGGGGATAGTGCAGCCTGTCGTGTGCACTCTCTCCTTGTAGCTGTCCTCTTACCAGCTGTGAGAACAGCTCTTAAGCGCTCAAAAGCGCACCGTTCACCAGCCGTGAGAACGGCTTTTTACAACTGAGGCTTTGCTCTCTCAAAAAGGCAAAACAAAAGAAAAGAGAAAATAAAGAAGAGAGATCGGTCCTGCTGCAGTGCTGTCTGTCTGCACCAACACAAAGAGCAGATTTTCTAAAAAAGCTGACTCGTTGAAGACAAACACTCGCTCGTAGACACCACTGTTTGTTACAGACGGTTCGGCTCCAAAGCGAAAAGCTGAAGATGCAACGCACCTGCTGCTCATTATATACCCGCGCTGCGAGGCGAGCAGCTGATGCATATGATTGCATGCCAATGTGCATTGGCTCGTTGTAATTACACTCGAAGTAGATTGGCCTCTCTAGCGAGATTCCTATTCGTCGGTCTGTCCGACGTACGTCGAACGTGACCGACTGAATGGGAACTGTGGTTCTACTCATAGAACCTTATAAGGACATCAGCCATCTTGGTTGAGTTTACTGGAGTTCAAGCACATGAAAAGGCAGACAGCTTTCAACTGCAAGGCCTTGAAAAGGATCTGGGAAACTTTGGGAAAGTTACAAATTACATCAATCAAGAAGATAACCTAACGTCTATGATAAACAGCAGGAAACTGATTTGGATACTGATACGTCAGTAATACGCCTAGAAGCCCAGAGCTGAGGACAAGAAACCCCAATCTGAAGATGGGAAGCCCAGAGCTGACTACACCTTTGACTCAAAGCTTGATTATTGTGTTTTATAATTTAATGATGAAGTTTTATTTGCCTTTATATTTTTGTTTATTATAAAAAGAAAAGTAACCAATTAAAAGATATTTAATTGATTACAAAAGCTGCCTACCGTGGCTTGATTTATAGTGTTTTAAGACACACCAGAAACACCAGCTACATTTGCTGCTGAACTGATGATGTTGGGAAACATGACTGTCATTGTCACACTGATCCAACAAAACCCAAGAGCCCCTGGAAGCTGATGTTAAGATTCTTTAAGTCTCTTAAAAATGTCCATCTTCCACATGAAAACAGACAAAACAGACAGAAACACAAAAGAGCAAAACACAGCCCTGTCTGTATGTGGACTCACTCATCTGTGATCAGGGGCCTGTAACATGAAGCTGGATTAGCTGGCTAGCCAGGTAAGTTTCAGATTAGTTTGTGCCACTCCTGGGTTTTAGGTACCATGAAAGTAACTTGACTTTTAGCGGTGTTCGTCACCAAGGTAACTTCATGCTCCATGGCTAACCTGGGGCCTGTACCATGATGGTAGTCATATGTCATATGTAATATAAATAAGCTGTAAATAAACATTAAATATGATGTGACCTTACAAGTTTGAGTCTCTATAGCTATATATTATCAACTGTTACGTCCCGTATTGTTTTCTCCCTCTCTTTCACTCTTACCTGTTACAGGTCCTGTGATTGGATGATGTCGCTGCCAGTCATCGGGTCCACGCGACAACTCAAGAACCAATCAGACGCTAAGGGACGTGTATAAAGACCCGGATGTGACTCGAGCGCGGGAGAGGCGCTTGCTTTGCTTTTTGTTTGCTCGCCTGCGTTTGCTCTTGCCAGTTCTTGTTTTGCTTTTGCTTAGTTGCATTTTGAGTTGATTGTGTGTTTTCCTTTGTTGAAACTTTGCTCTTCGTGATCTACTCATTGAATTTATGGTGTGACTCGACTCTCGGTTTACCAGAGTTTGTTCAAGTCCTTCTCCGATACATAGTGATGGGACCAGGTTAGTACGTCACGTGACTTACACCTCACAGCACGTAGAGTAAAGTTGTTTAAACACACTAGGTTACGAGCGGGTGCCAATTCATGTATTTATGTTTGCTAGACAGTGTAGTTAGTGGTGTCCTATACTGAAGATGTTATTTTCCTTGTTTTCTTTTGATTAGCTTAGTATTTGTTGGGGTTTAGTTATCTTGTTTTGTTTTATTGATTTCTTTGCTTTAGCACCGCTCTTGTCCCTCGCTTTGTTATCGTTTATTCTTTATGTTTGTATATTTGGTTCACTGCTTTATTGTATTATTGGGTGTTTTGTTATATTGAATTATTTTTCTTACTAAAAGCAACTACAAATTCAGTTTTCCTCTCTGCCTGTTTCATTATTGCACACATCACATCTCCTTAATAAATGAGTACATTCTTTTTAACAGCATTTTAACAATTAGTTTTCTCGTGTTACGTCTCCATATCCCCTAGACGCCAGGGGGACGTAACATCAACTATATAACTTCACAAGTTTCACTTGCACTGAAAGAGCAAGACAATTTTTTATATTTGTCCTCTTTCATGGACAAGTATTTTCATCAGTGTAAATGAGTTTAAATACTTATTTTCTTCAATCTCTTAACCTTCAGAAAAAGAGTTTTGAATCGCGCTGACTCTCTCACGAGATGTGAATCATTTCTCTCTGTTGCAAGGCATGTGATTGGCTGTTTGTCACTGATGTCATGGATTCATGTGCACGCGCTCCACAAACTCAGGATCAAAGCCTGAGTTGACAAAGAAAGTTGACGATCAGCATCATGGTACCAACAAAGCCGGATTGGAGTGGTTTAGTTTTGTCAACTCAAAACTAATCCTATAACCCTGAGTTTGTACAACTACCATCAAGGTACAGGCCCCTGATCTTTTGATCAGAGGTAAAGCAATTTCGTTTTTCAAAAGCACTTTCATTTCTTAAACAATCCAGCTCTTCATGATCTGGATTGTTTAAGAAATTAAAGTGTTTATTTCCTTCAGTAACAGCTTTTAGGAGCGTCACTGTGAGCTGCTTTTGGGAATGAATCTACAAATAAAGGTTAATGACAAGAAGTTTCTTGTTATTTTTTTTTTTGTGACTGTTACATTTTCATGATTTTCTTCATATACTCAGTGTGAATATCTGCTCTATAAAGTATGTGTACTCACTCATCTGGTATCTGATGTTTTCTCTCCTTTTTTTCATCCTCTTCATTCGTTCTTTTGCTCTCTCTTCCTCTGCTCTTCTTCTCTTTTTCACCTCCTGTAAAATCTTTCTGTCTATTTCAAAATGACAGCCGTTGTTTTGTGCCACTGTCTCCTCAATCTTCTCCAGCAGCTCCTTGATCTGAGTGTCATCACTCCTGTTGAGATTGTTGAGAACATGATACCTGTTCCCACATTTGTGCAGCAGCCACTGGAGATCCTGTCCTTCACTCTCAATGTGCCGCTCTATAGATGTGTCTAACAGAGAGTCTCCATGAGTGAACAGAACTATAGTGTGATTCCAGACTCTCTTACTGAGAAGATCCAGATGACCCTGCACTGCTTTTCTCTCAGTCTCTTTTAATCCATCATCCACATCTATGATCAGTAGTACAGCATGAGGTCCTGGAGGACACAGAGACACACTGAGCAAAATCTCCTGTTTCAGTCTCTCAGGACTGAACTCTACAGTGAAATTCATCCACCATCCTGGAGCTTCAATGAGAGTTATGTGTCTGTCTGCTACTTCTCCATGTCTCCTCACACACTGAGCAGATCTCTTCAAGTCAAACTCCTCTCTGCCCAGGATGGTGTTTCCTGATGAGCTCTTACCAGCTCTTCTATTACCCATCAACACAATCCTCAGATCTGAGAGATGTTGAGCGTCACCTGAAACAAACAGAACAAAACACACTTCTTAATGTGGGTGAGACCTTAAGTCTTCTTTAAGGTTTAGAAAATTAAAATTCTGTCATTAATTTCTCAACTTCATCTCTTTCGAAACCTGTAAGACTTTCGTTCATCTTCAGAACACAAATTAAGATATTTTTAATGAAATTTCTGTCCCTCTAGCAGATGACACTTTGACACTTATAAAAGTTCATAAAGAGATTGTAAAACTAATCCATATGAATTGAGTGGTTTAGTCCAAATTTTCTAAAGAGACTCGATCACTTCATATGATGAACGGTTCTGTCAGGACTACTATCATCAAATATGACTGATAATTGCATAGAGTTTGTATTGGCGGTATGATTCTTTTCTGGGCAAAAACTCCCTGTGCATCCGTGCAGCCTAGCACTGATAAGAGCAGGGAGAGCAGCAATAAAGGGTAAACAGAACAGGACCAACATATAATTAATGTCAATAATTTAACATGTACACATATTTCAAGAATTAGTCTGATTCAGGTGAATCATAAGGCCAATGACTGATGAGAGGAGCTGCGGATGGAGGAGGGTAATTAGCTCCTGAGAAATGCAATAGCTGCTGATATGATATGAATGCTGTGGTAGGCGTCATATTCCTAAAGGTAGATGTAAGTCACCTGGGATTCAGCTGATGCAAGCCTGACTGACGTGACCTGCCAGAATTGATGTTAAGACTGGATATTTAATTTCGGCTTTTATTCACATATAAATATTGATCAGCGCACATAAACAGAAGCTCAACTGTACTTGCTTGACATGTAAGAACAAACCTCATTGATTCTTGCTGAAACTCAAACGTGATGCATAACACGAGAATGAACCTCATTGGTTCGTGCTGAAGCTCAAACGTGCCGCGTAACACGAGAATGAACCTCATTGGTTCTTACTGAAGTTCAAACGTAATGCGTAACACAAGATTGAACCTCATTGGTTCTCACACATCAAGCGAACATGCTTGAGCTTCTGTTTACCACAACTGATGTGTGAGTTGATCAATGTTTATGTGAATAAAAGCCTAAATTCAATCTGTTCATCATATAAAGCGATCGAGTCTCTTGAGAAAATTTGGACTGAACCGCTCAATTCATAGTTTTATGATCTCTTTATGAACTTTTTGAAGCATCAGTTTGGTAATTGTGTAGCTGCTGGAGGGACAGAAATCTCTCAGATTTCATCAAGAAGATCTTCATTTGTGTTCAGAAGATGAACGAAAGTCTTATAGGTTTGGAACGACATGAAGGCGAGTAAATGATGACAGAGTTTTCATTTTTGGGTAAACTAACCCTTTAAATAATCTCTATCTGTGGGAGTTACTCAAATAAAGTTTACCATATCTGTATGAGTGTCAAACTACACATTATTGATAAAAATTACAAATAGGTGTATCTCACATTAAATCAACTCTCAAATCAGAGTTGAGCAAAAGTTATCAATGGAAAATAATTATGAATTATGGAGAAAGGAAAATTGCTTAATTTCAATGATCTGCACACAAAACATAACAGATCACAGAACACACAGAATAAACAAGGCTAAATTATAAATATCGTCAGAATAATGTTTTTAGGAAGTATATGGGTCAAAGATGAATAAGGGTTTTCAAGCATCAAAACAATGAGTGTAATACAGTTTTGAATTGTTGTTGTTTTTCATTACATCAGAATGGATCCTGTTTAAATTGTTTGTTTTTTTCTGAGCAAAAATCAAATATACATTTTTACCATGATTTCCAAAAAAACACCCACTAAAATTCAGTGTAACAATCTTGTCAGGCATACTTCCAACAAAAATCATATTTATGCCATATTAAAGATATGCCATATTAAAGCCACTATCCTATGTTTTGACCATTTGTCAGCAAGAATTTTTTATTCATTTAAAATGTAATAAAAATTTTGTATGCTCACTTATTCTTTTATATATTTTAATAAATACAGGTCAGAATAAGTATGTTGTTTCAAGTGTTACACTGAATGACAATCGAACATTATTTCACCCACATTGACATTTTATTCTCCCAAAACGTATTTGAAACCTTAAAGATAGACATTTTAATTGTGTTTAATGTGCTTTCTTAAAATCACTTTTGTACATTTTTATTGATGCAGACATCTAAATGTCTTTTGACCCATATTCAGTAAAAATAATCAAATTGGCGCTCTAAACCAGTGAATGAATCTCTCTCTTGTGTGTGTTCACACCTGGGAAAACATTATCAATGCACTGGTGTCTATTAGCTCCAGCAAACACATGACTGTATTACATTTACATTAATTTACTGGGGAAAAAAAAGCCAAAAAAAAACTGTTGATAGATTTGTTGAAATGCAAATCTTACAGATGTTTATTTTACATGACACATTTTTGCCTTATTTGAAGCTCCAAATGAAATATCGATCCTCCAGCAGTCTAGTAGTTTTTACTTGTAATGTTCTTTCAAAGTGTGTTTGACGAGACTCACTTCCTGCTGCTTCAGAACAGACAAACATGAGCGTGTCTATAGATGTAAAGATGATGTTTGAGTTATATTCAAGACAAACTGATTGCAGTTGATTTTTGTTCGTTTGCTGTTGTTGTATTGTTTTGTTTTTGTGTATTTTCTATAGATTAGGTAAAGCGATTTCCATTTTCAAAAACACACCCAATGAAGAACTGGATTGTTTAAGAAATGAAAGTGTTTATTTCCTTCAGTAACAGCTTTTAGGGGCGTCACTGTGAGCTGCTATTGGGAATGTCTCTACAAATAACAGTTAATGACAAGAAGTTTCTTGATATTATTGCTGTGAATGTTACATTTTCATGATTTACTTCACACTCAGTGTGAATATCTGCTCTATAAAGTATGTGGACTCACTCATCTGTGATCTGATGTTTTCTCTCCTTTTTTTCATCCTCTTCATTCGTTCTTCTGCTCTCTTCTCTGCTCTTCTTCTCTCTTTCACCTCCTGTAAAATCTTTCTGTCTATTTCAAAATGGCGGCTGTTGTTTTGTGCCACTGTCTCCTCAATCTTCTCCAGCAGCTCCTTGATCTGAGTGTCGTCACTCCTGTTGTGATTGTTGAGAACATGATACCTGTTCCCACATTTGTCCAGCAGCCGCTGGAGATCCTGTCCTTCACTCTCAATGTGCTGCTCTATAGATGTGTCTAACAGAGAGTCTCCACGAGTGAACAGAACTATAGTGTGACTCCAGACTCTCTCACTGAGAAGATCCAGATGATCCTGCACTGCTTTTCTCTTAGTCTCTTTAAATCCAGAGTTCACACGTATGACCAGTAGTACAGCGTGTGGTCCTGGAGGACACAGAGACACACTGAGCAAAATCTCCTGTTTCAGTATCTCAGGACTCTCCTCTACAGTGTAATTACTCCACCATCCTGGAGCTTCAATGACAGTGATGTGTCTGTCTGCTACTTCTCCATGTCTCCTCACACACTGAGCAGATCTCTTTAAGTCAAACTCCTCTCTGCCCAGGATGGTGTTTCCTGATGAACTCTTACCAGCAGCTCTATTACCCATCAACACAATCCTCAGCTTTGAGAGATGTTGAGCGTCACCTGAAACAAACCGAGAACAAAACACACTTCTTAATGTGGGTTACATCTTAAGTCTTCTTTAAGGGTTAGTTCACTCAAAAATTAAAATTCTGTCATTAATTTCTCACCTTCATGTCGTTCCAAACCCGTAAGACTTTTGTTCATCTTCAGAACACAAATGAATATATTTTTAATGAAATCTGAGACATTTCTGTCCCTCTCTGTCCCTCTAGCAGATGACATTTTGACACTTCAAAAAGTTCATAAAGAGATTGTAAAACTAGGAGTAGTGAGCTGACAGTGGTGACGGCAAGAGCGCGTAAGTGTTTTGCTTAATATCTGTTCTGGGTCAGTTGCTTCGTTTATTATTTGCTGCTAGGAAGGATTAATTTTGAATCTGTTCTTGTCCTATTTTCTACCTTGAATATAATTGTATTTTAATTGTTTAGAATAACAGCCGCGTTTGCAGAGTTTATTGGTGTTATTGCTCGTTTTTTGCACTTAAGCACTGTGTTGTTCTCGCATTAGTTTCGATTTCAGCCACTCATGGGCTTTAGGCTTTTGCAGTGCTAATTTTCAAGGCGGGCTTAGCTGTTTTCAATCACGCATTAATAAGCAGCATATTTATTATGTGCGCTCTGTCGCGGAAGCGTCAGCTGGAGCGCTCAGCCGTTGTGTTTAGCCTCCTTGTGTGAAGACCGACTCTGGTAAAGACCTGCGACTCTACCTGTGCGACTCCACTGAGCAAGGACACCGGTAGGCACTTAAGTATCTTCCTTCACTTTCTTTCACACTTTTCCTTTTCCGTTATCCTCAGCATGTGCTTTCAATAAATTCCTGTTGTCTCTCTGCAACGCTCCACTAACCCACGTAAAAGGCAGTGCAATGCTTCTAACCTGCGTCCTATTTACTCCTCTTATAATACTAATACTCCTCTCTCTGTCTCTGTGGGTCTATGGAATTGTCAGTCAGCAGTTAATAAAGCTGACTTCATTCCAGCCTTTGCTACTCTCAATATCTTGGGATTGACTGAGACCTGGATTCGTCCAGAGGACTCAGCAACCCCCGCTGCTCTCTCTAACAACTTCACTTTCTCTCATACCCCTCGCCAGTCTTGGAGGGGTGGGGGCACAGGTCTTCTCATTTCTGACAATTGGAAATACTCGACTTATTCCTCTCTTTGCAACTACAATTCATTTGAGTTTCATGCTATTACAATCTCAATTCCTGTCAAAATTCATATCGTAGTAATTTATCGCCCCCCAGGCCAACTGGGTACCTTTGTAGAGGAATTGGATATGCTGATGTCCTCATTCCCAGAGGATGGCAACCCACTTGTAGTTTTTGGCGATTTCAACATTCATCTAGTGAAGCCTTATGCTTCAGACTTCCTCTCTCTTCTAGCCTCATTCGATCTCAATCGGCTCATCACCACAAGTACACACAAATCTGGCAACCAACTTGACCTCATTTACATGCGCAACTGCATCACTGACACCATTTTGGTAAAACCTCTGCACATTTCTGATCATTCTTTCATTACTTTTAATCTACAACTCCCCATTTGTTCACCACCCACCCCTCTAACAGTTACCTTCAGACAAAACCTGCGCTCACTTTCTTCTTCTCATCTTTCCTCTGCTGTATCATCCTCCCTTCCCTCACCCACAAAATTCTCATCTCTAGATGTGAATACAGCAACAGACACTTTATGTTCCACCTTAACTTCATCTCTAGATAGTATCTGTCCTCTGCCATCCAGGCCTGCACGTGCTACTCCCTCTAATCCCTGGTTATCTGATGTTCTTCGTGAACACCAGACCAAACTCAGGGCTGCAAAGAGGAAATGGAAAAAATCAAAAGACCAATCTGACCAATCTGACCAGGAAGATTCATGCTGCTAAATCTTCCTGGTCAGATTGGTCAGATTGGTCTTTTGATTTTCCTGTTTCTTCCTGTTTCCACAGCAAAACCACCTGCCCTCTAGATCCTATCTCCTCACACCTTCTACAAGCCAACGCTCCTACACTTTTACCAGCACTTACACATATTATCAACACATCTCTCCACACTGGCACTTTCCCTAACACATTCAAGCAGGCTCGGGTAACCCCACTGCTTAAAAAACCCACTTTAAACATGTCACTTGTAGACAGCTACAGACCTGTTTCTCTCCTACCATTTATAGCAAAAACACTTGAACAGGTTGTTTTCAACCAGGTGTCATCTTTCCTCTCACAGAGCAATCAATTAGACGTCAATCAATCTGGTATCAAGAGTGGCCACTCAACCGAGACTGCACTACTGTCGGTCACTGAATCCTTGCGAATTGCAAAGGCTGATTCCAAATCAACAGTTCTCATTCTGCTCGATCTATCTGCTGCCTTTGACACAGACTGGGCATCACAGGTACTCCACTTCACTGGTTTGAATCCTATCTCACAGGAAGGTCTTTCAGGTTTGCCTGGAGAGGGAAGGTATCCAAAGCTCATCAACTAACCACAGGAGTTCCACAGGTTTCAGTTCTTGGACCCCTCCTTTTCTCCATTTACACTACTTCACTTGGTCCCATCATACAGGCACATGGTTTCTCCTACCATTACTATGCTGATGACACACAACTCTTCCTTTCATTCCAACCAGATGATCCCACAGTAGCTGCACAAATCTCAAGCTGTCTGGCGGACATCTCAGCATGGATGAAAGAACATCATCTGCAGCTCAACCTGGCTTTTCTTGTCTTCCCTGCCAATCCGACTCTAAAGAATGATTTCAGCATCCAGCTAGGTACACCCTCAATTACCCTGTCAAATTCGGCCAGAAATCTTGGAGTAATCCTTGATGACCAAATGACCTTCAAAGACCACATTGCAAAGACAGCTCAGTCATGCATATTTGCACTACACAACATCAGGAAAATCAGGCCCTTTCTAACAGAACATGCAACACAACTTCTCGTTCAGGCCCTGGTCATTTCTAGGCTTGATTACTGCAATGCTCTTCTGGCTGAACTGTCATCATGCACAATCAAACCTCTACAATTGATTCGGAACGCTACAGCACGTCTCATCTTTAACGGGCCCAAAAGAGCCCACGACATGCATCTCTTCATCTCTCTGCACTGGCTAGCACTTGCTGCTCGCATCAAATTCAAGGCGTTGACGCTTGCTTACAGATCTACCGCAGGCTCAGCACCCTCCTAGTTCCACTCACTCTTACGAGTCTACACTCCTACCAGAGGCCTATGCTCATTAAAGGAGAGAAGGCTCATGGTACCATCACAGAGAGGCACAAAATCACTCTCCAGGATATTCAAAAGACAGCTGAAAACTCATCTCTTTCGTGAGCACTTATCCTCATCCAAAAAAAAAAAAAATCCTATACCTATCCTTTCACTTCCTTTAATCCCTCTCTATTGTAGCTTATGATACTCTGAGCAATGCCTAAAACTTGTATTGTGAGCACTTCTTGTGTCTATTTGCCTCGTCATGACGACTTGCTTGTTGTATCCCTCACTTGTAAGTCACTTTGGATAAAAGCGTCTGCCAAATGAATAAATGTAAATGTAAATGTAATCCATTTGAATCAGGTGGTTTAGTCCAAATTTTCTAGGCAAGGCAAGGCAAGGCAAGGCAAGGCAATTTTATTTGTATAGCACATTTCATACACAATGGTAATTCAAAGTGCTTTACATAAAAAAGAATAATAAAAATAGAACATAAGGAATAGAAATAACAGTAAAAACAGAGAATTTTGCTATCTGGATGGAAGAGCTAGGAAGTCTCAGGGAGTTTGTTGTTGTTGTTGTTAATGTTGTTGTTGTTGTCGTCCATCAGAGTTGGATCTAAATGGATCTATCCATCAGAGCGGATCAGAATGGATCTTCCTCACACAACAGGACTGCTACCTGTTAAGGCACTTCAAACTGATAAACAAAGTTTCAATCTCCCCTTTTGCCAAGACACCTCAAACTGCACCACACAGCCCTAATCCCCCTTCCGGAGATATCTTACCTATGCAATGCAGTTCAAATTTCCCCTTTGGAAATTTCCCCCTTTGGAAAGTGTCCTGACTGTAATCCAGAGATATCTTAACCATGCACTACATCTTAAATTTCCCCATGGTTTGTCCCCTTATCCAATTTTACCAAATTTTACCAAATCACTTTCTTCCTAATTCTCCCAGCTCTTTCAACCAGACAGCAGTATTTAAAATGCATTAAAAGTTAGAATAACAAGATGATACATAAAAGATATAAAATACATTAAAAATGAAATAAAAACGGGAAAAGGAATTAAAAGAATAAAAAGATAATACGTATAAAATAAAGTGCAAACAGTTCGGACATAGCACAGTGCTCAATCAGCAAATGCATAGATAAAAAGATGTGTTTTGAGTCTGGATTTGAATGTGGCTACTGTTGGAGCACACCTGATCTCTTCTGGAAGCTGGTTCCAGCTGCGGCTGGCGTAACAGCTAAAAGCAGACTCTCCTTGCTTTGAGTGAACCCTTGGTATTTCTAAATGACTTGATCCTGATGATCTGAGTGATCTGTTAGGTTTATATTCTATGAGCATATCTGCAATGTATTGAGGTCCTAGGCCATTGAGTGATTTATAAACAAGTAACAGTACTTTAAAATCAATTCTAAATGCAACTGGAAGCCAGTGCAAGGACCTGAGGACTGGTGTGATGTGTTCATGTTTTCGGGTTCTGCTCAGAATCCTGGCAGCAGCGTTCTGTACGAGCTGCAGCTGTCTTATGGTCTTTTTGGGAAGACCAGTGAGGAGCCCATTACAATAATCCACCCGGCTGGTGATGAAAGCATGAACAAGTTTCTCTAAGTCTTGACTGGAGACAAAGCATCTAATTCTTGCAATATTTTTGAGATGATAATATGCTGATTTAGTTATTGTCTTTACATGGCTACTGAAACTCAGATCTGACTCCAAATTCACACCAAGATTCCTGACTTGATTTTTAGTTGTTTGACCCCTAGAGTGAAGGTACATGTTCACTTTGAGAACTTCATCTTTGTTTCCAAACGCAATGATTTCAGTTTTGTCTTTGTTTAACTGAAGGAAGTTTAGACACATCCAATTTTTAATTTCATCAATGCACTGGCACAGGGAGTCAATGGGGCTGTAGTCGTTAGGTGATAGGGCTAGGTAAATCTGGGTGTCATCTGCATAGCTGTGATATGCAATTTGGTTCTTTCTCATTATTTGGCTCAGTGGCAGCATATATAGGTTGAACAGGAGGGGTGCAAGAATTGAACCTTGAGGGACTCCGCATATCATGGATGTCCACTCAGACTTATGGTCACCGATACTCACATAATAACCTCCCCCTTCTAAGTATGACCTGAACCATTTAAGGACCATCCCAGAAAGCCCAACCCAGTTTTCCAGCCTGTCAAGAAGAATGTTGTGATCGACAGTGTCAAACGCAGCACTGAGGTCGAGTAGAACCAGCACTGATAATTTACCTGAATCTGTGTTAAGGCGAATATCATTTATTATCTTTATGAGTGCTGTCTCTGTGCTGTGATGCGGTCGGAAACCAGATTGAAAGTTGTCAAAGTATCCATTCAAGCTTAAGAACTTGTTCAGCTGATTGAAAACAACTTTTTCAATGATCTTGCCTATGAAAGGAAGATTTGAAATTGGCCTGTAGTTGCTCAATATAATGTTATCCAGATTGCTCTTTTTCAGGAGGGGCTTGACAACTGCAGTTTTCAGGGATTTTGGAAAAGTCCCAGAGAGAAGTGAGGCATTTACCACTTCTAGGAGATCTGCTTCTAAACAGTTAAACACACTTTTGAAAAAAGATGTGGGAAGTGTGTCAAGGGCGCAGGTTGATGTTTTAAGGTGCTGTACTGTTTCTTCCAAAATTTTACCATCAATTGCTTCGAAAACAGACATAATAGCTGCTTTCTGATGTTGTGATTGGATCTGTTTTACCCCAGTGCAGCTCAAGGATGTGCTGATCGCCTTTCTGATATTATTAATTTTCTCAGAGAAGAAGGAAGCAAACTCACAGCATTTGCTGTCTGAGAGCATTTCATTGGGAATCTGACTTGGGGGGTTTGTTAGTCTCTCTACAGTAGCAAAAAGAGTGCGGGTGTTGTTTAAGTTTTTGTTTATAATATTTGAGAAGAAGGTCTGTCTAGCTTTGCCTAATTCCACATTGAAAGCATGAAGAATATCTTTATAGATGTTATAATGGATTTCAAGTTTTGTCTTTCGCCACATGCGCTCAGCTTTTCTGCATTGTCTTTTCATATTTTGCACTGCTGTTGAGTTTCTCCATGGTGATTTTTGTCTGCCACTTTTCTTCCTGACTTTCACAGGAGCAATGTTATCAATAACATTCTGTACTTTTGAGTTAAAAGAATCAAGGAGAAAATCAACAGAGTCTGCAGATATGCTTGGTGTTAAAGATATAGCCTTCATAAACAGAGCACTAGTATTCTCATTTAAGCATCACTTTTTGACCGAGATAGATCTAGCTTCAACAGCTGGAGAGATCAATAAATCAAAGAAAATACAGAAATGATCAGATAGCGCTACATCCTTAATGACAATGGATGAAATGTTTAGACCCTTACTAATAATTAAATCTAGAGTGTGTCCACGATTGTGTGTAGGTCCATGTACATGTTGAGTCAGATCAAAAGTATTCAAAACGGTTATGATTTCTTTTGCCATATTGGATTCTGCATTTTCTATGTGGATGTTAAAGTCCCCAGTAATAGCAAAACAGTCAAACTCTGAGGAAATTGCTGATAACAGATAAGAGATAAGAGACATGATCACTTTATGATGAACAGATTTAATTTAGGCTTTTATTCACATATAAATATTGATCAGCGCACATAAACAGAAGCTCATCCGTACTTGACATGTGAGATCAAACCTCATTGGTTCTTGCTGAAGTTCAAACGTGATGCGTAACACAAGAATGAACCTCACTGGTTCTCGCGCATCAAGCGAACATGCTTGAGCTTCTGTTTACCACAACTGATGTGTGAGTTAATCAATGTTTATGTGAATAAAAGCCTAAATTCAATCTGTTCAACATATAAAGCGATTGAGTCTCTTGAGAAAATTTGGACTAAACCGCTAAATTTATAGTTTTATGATCTCTTTATGAACTTTCTGAAGCATCAGTTTGGTAATTGTGTAGTTGCTGGAGGGACAGAAATCTCTCAGATTTTATCAAAAAGATCTTCATTTCTGAAGATGAACGAAAGTCTTATAGGTTTGGAACGACATGAAGGTGAGTAAATGACAGAATTTTCATTTTTGGGTGAACAAACTGTAAGACTTGATTTTCCTGCTAAACAAAAAGAGAGATCAAGCATCCTGCAATAAAGCAATACAACTCATCTGGAAAAAGATCTCAAAGAAGTTGTAAAGGACAACGCCTTGCCCTAACCCCAAAAGGACAATGCCTCCCCCTTCTGACTATCACTGCCTTAAATAAGTTGCAGTTTTCGTAAATATATAAAAACTTTTTGTTACGAGTAAGCAGAGCGCGACCGACTTAAAGGTAGATATTTACCCTGCATCCAATGTTTAAGGTCAGAACTGACGAGTTTGTGTCCGGGAAGAGCAAAGTTGGCCAAAGTGACTCTTCTAAAGCGATAACGGGACTGCAGTGAACGAAATAGTTGAAAATATAAGGTAATCAGAATAATCAAAAATCTAAATTAAGGCATAACCAATTATTAATTTCTAATTGGAAACACAATCTAAGAGTCATAATCATTTGAAATTGGAGTCAGATTAAACGAGTGAAATTAAGTGAACTTCACAGAGGCGCTGAAAAGACATACACGCGTTAACCTTCGCCCAGGCCGTCGGACTCCGTTTTTGGGCCAAGGGGGGTTCCTTACAAAACCCTTTAAATAATCTCTCTATCTGTGGAAAAGAGTTACTGAAATAAAGTTTACCATATCTGTATGAGTGTCAAACTACACATTATTGATAAAAATTACAAATAAGCGTATCTCACATTAAATCAACTCTCAAATCAGAGTTAGAGCAAAAGTTATCAATGGAAAATAATTATGAACTATGGAGAAAATAAAATTGCTTAATTTCAATGATCTGCACACAAAACATAACAGATCACAGAACACACAGATTAAACGACTAAATTACAAATAGCGTCAGGATAATGTTTTTAGGAAGTATATGGTTCAAAGATGAATAAGGGTTTTCAAGCATCGAAAGAATAAGTGTAATACAGCTTTGAATTGTTGTTGTTTTTCATTACATCAGAATGGGTCCTGTTTAATTTGTTTTTTTTTTCTGAGCAAAAATCATATATCATACATTTTTACCATGATTTACAGAAGACACCCACTAAAATGTCATTCAGTGTAACAATCTTATCAGGCATATTTTCAACAAAAATCCTATTTATGCCATATTAAAGATTAATTACTTTTAGTATGCTCTTTTTCTTTTATATATTTTAATAAGTACAGGTCATAATAAGTATGTTGTTTAAATTTTTTCATAAATGTAAGTGTTACACTGAATGACAATGGAATGCCCCGGGTTACTTCACTGTAACACTGTTCCCTGAAAAAGCGGGAATGAGAAACTGCACTTGGCGCTGTGGGAACATCTTTAGTCATGACCAGCTGTGAATATGTGTAAAACAATGTCAATGAAATTGACCTATATTTATAGCCTGCATGACATCATTGGAATGCGTCGTAAGCGAGGCTATAATTAGATGTGCCACAGGTGCATCAGCAGATATTTCGTAAGAAGAGCAGTCCTGGGACATCCCAGTGTGGCAATGAAGCACAGCTTCTCATTCCCGCCTTTTCAGGGAACAGGGTTGCAGTGAAGTAACCCGGGGCGTTCCCTTTCAAAGGCTACACTCAAAGCTGCACTTGGCGCTGTGGGAACGAGAATACCCACGCCGCCGCACTGTGTGTCCAGACCCCCTGGCTGTGAAGTGTGTTACAAAGTGCATAGAGTCTCAGACACTAGCTTGCAATGTTGACTCAAGGACGTGAGAGCCCGGAGTAAGTTGCCCCGGCCAAAGATCTAGAAGAGGCAATACCCCTGGTGGAATGAGCCCTGTTGCCTGTTGGTGAAGTGTGACCACGCGCCTCATAGGCAAGGGCAATAGCATCTCTCATCCAATGCAACATAGTCTGTTTTGTGGCGGTCGCACCTCTGTTACAACTGCCATGACAAACAAACAGTTGTTCTGACTTACGCCACTGGCTAGTGCGGTGGACATAAGTCTGAAGAGCACGGACTGGACACAGTCTGTTAAGACTCTCCTGTACCTTTGGCAGATAATCAGGATGAGGATGCAAAATAGCTTTCACCATTCCTGGGGCAAAGTCTAAGAAGGATGGCACAATCCCCAATTCTTTTTAGAGAAGTTATAGCCATGAGAAAAAACATTTTTAGAGTTAACTGCTTGTCAGAAACTGACTCTAACGGTTTAAAGGTGGTCTCAACCAGGCACTCTAGGACTATTGCTAGGTCCCATGAAGAGATCCTGGTTCTAAAAGGCTTAAGCCGCCCAACTCCTCGAATGAAGCGAGAGAGCAGGACATGCTTGCCCAAAGGCACCCCATCAATCAAAGTGTGGCAAGCCAAAAGAGCGGCCACATAAGCCCTGAGAGTGGCAGGGCATGTGCCTGTTGATAATTTTCCCTGCAGAAAGTCCAGAACTGTAGCAATCTGGCAGTTAACCGGATCTGCATTGTGCGTAATACAACATCTTTCAAAGACACCCCATTGTTGATCTAGTGGAGCATTTTAAATGGTCTCAATAACATCAGGTGAAAGCTCTGTGTCCCTCAGTTGGTTCCCCTGAGGGGCCAAACGTGAAGGTTTTCACATCTCCGTCAGGAGATGAAATATTGTCCCCTGCACCTGAGACAGAAGATCTCTCCTCTTCGGTATCGCCAATGGCGAGCCGCCGAGGAGAGAAATTATCTACGAGAACCATATTCCCTTCAGCCAACGCGGCGCTATCAGTAAGAGGCAAGTCCCTTGTTGGCGAACTTTAGCTAGAACTCCTGGGAGCATAGAAAGAGGAGGAAACGCATACAGGTGCATTCTGGGCCACGTGTGCACATCACATCCAGACCCAGGGGGACCTGGGTGACTCCGAAAGAAATACAGTGGACATTGCGCTGCCTGTTGGGGCAAAGAGGTCCATTTCTGTTTCATAAAATCTTTACCAGATTTGTTTGACTACCTCAGGTGGAGTTTCTACTCCCCCGTCAGTATGTTCTGTCTGGACAGATATCTGGGGATATAAATCGCCCTGAGGGACAGGAACTCGTCCTGAGCCCGAAGCAGAATGCAATGCGCTAGCCGCAGTAATGTCCACCCGCAGTAGGACATGGTAACCCCTTAACTGGTGGAGGAAGTACTTCAGGGCCAGAAATACAGCCATCGATTTGAGGCAATTGATGTGCCAATTGAGATGATGACCTCACCATATCCCTTTGGACTGGACGGCCACCTAAGGCCGCTCCCCAGTCCGTACGGGAAGCGTCTGTTGATGGCATCTTGCAACATCAACGCGTATAGAGTGGGACCCAAGGTGAAGAACCGGGGTCTGAGCCACATAGAAAGGGAACGAAGCCGCAGCGCGTAACCCTTACAATAAACATGGATTTCTGAAAGTGCATGAAGCATTAGCACGTAATTTACCATAAACATGGATTTTAGAAATGGCACGAAGCACTCAGCGCGTGCCCTTGCCCTTATTTGCCATGGAGAATTGCTTGGACAATATCTCCTGGCTCTGAGCCACAACTGAAACGGTCTCATATGCAAGAGGCCCATAGAAATCACTGAGGACGCTGATGCTATGAGACCTAACATTTCTTGATACTGCAGAACAGTGCAATCTTTCCCAGCCTGACATTGTTCAAGGTGATTAGAATGGTCTCAACTCAAGCGGGAGACAATTGTGCCCGCATCATGGTTGAATCCCATATGACCCCTAAATATGTCATTCTCTGGGTAGGACCTAGAACACTTTTCTTCTCGTTTAGTCTCAACCCTAGAGAAACTAGATGAGCTAGTGTACTGTGCTGGTATAAGCCAGTCTTGTCGTCTATGTAATTTAAAATGTGAATGCCCTGGAGTCACAATGGAGCCAGTGCTGCAACCAATGCTTTTTGTGTGTCTTCCGAATGGAGGAATCAGATATTGGTAAGCTTCGCCCCCAAAAGCGAACCTCGGGAACCTCCTGTGTTGTGGCAATATTTCTATGTGAAAATATGCGTCCTTGAGATTGATCATGACGAACCAATCATGATGTTGGATTGCAAAATGATCATCTTAGGGTTAACATCTTGAACTTGAGAGCTGTGACTGAATGGTTTAAACCTCGAAGATCTAAGATTGGACACAGCCCATCGTCCTTTTTGGGAACAAAGAAGAATCTGCTATAGTAACCTGATTCTCTCTCTAGAGGGGGAACATGCTCTATGGCCCCTTCTTCAGAACAGATTGCAACACTTGTGACGCCTAAAGTTGCCTTCAAGGTAGTGGAGACCACGCTGTTGAAACGTGGAGGACGATGAATAAATAGGATTCTGTATCCTCTTTCTACTGTCTTTAGAACCCACACAGATATCCCTGGCAGTAGTTTCCACGCTGCCAAGTTCTCTGAAATGGGCACTAATTTTGATACTTCCCTTTGAAGGGATGTTAGATGTTCCGCATCCTGATGTGTTACAGGAATCAGCGGAACACCTGACATTTCACTGAAAACCACTGCCCCCCGAAGCACCAGAGGTGGTGGGGAAGGAGGGTTTATGTGGAGATATTGAGAAGGGGTGGGTGTTAGATATTATGAGGCTGCCGAGTGTGACGAGCCTGTCCCCAGTTTTCACAAGGGGAAGAGCAACTCGCCACAGTCTGCTTTTGAGCCTTTCTTAGCAGGTCAGGCTGGACCACCTGCAACACTGCCATAGTGTGTAGAGCAGTACCAGTCTGACACACTGATCGAAACGCCTTTCCACCAGTATGGATGTTATTATGCATAGCTTGGTGGGGAGTGCTGTCTCTTTAAGTGACTATGAGCTCCAGAGAAGAGATAGCTTGCAAGCGTCTCTGCGAACTGGAGCATCATTGTATAATCAAGTAAACACGGTCTGAATGAAAGTCTGTGCTGAAATCTTTTATAGATCAGTCTGATATTCCTGTAACACAGCCATTGTGTAAAGCACAGTACCAGCCTGACTCGCTGTGAAATGCCTCTGATGATGCGCCCCCAGGGAGAGATAGCATGCGAGCATCTCTCCGATCTGAGGCAGCATTGTATAAATGCATGCCTTCACACCCGCGATCACAATGTGGGTGCTACCCCTTTGAACTAAGCAAAGCGAACGCAAAGCATTTAAACTGTGAACATTCACAATGCTCGCACTCGCCCTGTTACAACGGAAGGGCAGCATGCTCTTCCCCAAACAAACAAAACAATACTGGTGTGTGTCCGATTCGGAGATGGAACGCGAACACAGAGACACACACTGTTTGCTTTGTTCATTTACATTTACATTTAGTCATTTAGCAGATGCTTTTCTCCAAATCGACTTACAAATGATAGTAGTAGAAGCAAATCAACATGAGTACAACAGTAAGTGCTGTGTGAAGTAACAGTTTCATCAGTAAGTGCTCGTAGCAAGGAATTTTTTTTTTATAAATAAATAAATAGATGGAAAAAGAATAGAAATCGAAAAAAAAGAAGAAGATTAAGATAGATAAATAAAAAAGTAAGTGCTACTATTACTGGGTCAGTGTTGACGAAAAAGATATTTCTTTAGCATTTTTTTGAAAATGGCTAAAGACTCAGCTGCTCGGATAGAGTGTGGTAGGTCATTCCACCAGCCAGGAACAGACCCAGAGAAGGTCCGTGAGAGTGATTTTGTGCCCATTTGTGATGGCACCACAAGGCGCTGTTGACTTGCGGAACGCAAGTTTCTGGAGTGTGCATAAGTCTGAAGTAGTGAGTTTAGGTATAGTGGTGCAGAGCCAGTGGTTGTTCTGTAGGCAAACATCAGAGCCTTGAATTGGATGCGAGCAGCTATTGGCAGCCAATGCAAGCTGATGAAGAGAGGTTGTTCAGCCATGACTTTCTCTTAAATATATAATATATAATATATGTGTGTTCACTTTTCACTTGTCAGACAGAGTTGAAAAAGGAACAAGGGGAGAGAAAGTTCTGCATAGAGGTCTACAAAGAAGACCCGAGACCCGAGGACCCGGGACCCGACCCGGGACCCGTACGGGTTCGGGACTATATTTTAAATGGTCAGCCGGGTCCGGGTCGGGTCCTAATCTATTACTTCGGTTCCCGGGTCTGATTAACATTGTGTGTATACCCGAGCCGATTTGATTCGGAGATCACCCGGCCGTGTTGGGAGTCAGTCAGCGCTGTGCGTGTTTTGTAACTTGCAAAGTATGAGCCGGGAAATAAGGTGAAAAAACATGTGACCCCAGCCATCAGAAGCAGAGCGGGCGGAGTTAATGCAAGCAAACGGTGATCATCGAGTTTTCCTATTCCTATCGTGTGCAACAGTAATGCAAACAAACTTCAAATCTCAAGAACTGCTTGTAGCCTTGCACATTCGCATTTAAATAACATAGCCTATTTCAAATCATTAACAAAATATGAACTATCACACGAATGTCGAATCTGTGACGCTTAAAGCTATGTTTCAGGTTGCTCCAGCCAACGCGCATGTCTCATGCGAGCACACTTTCTTTCTCCTGTTTTTTATAATAACATTATGCCGTCTTGTTATATCTAAAGTTTTGGTCAGACTCGGCTCAGAAAGCACAGAAATGACGGCAAATAAGTAATGCTAACGTCAGCGGCCATGTCACTGAACAAGCAATCGTTATTATAATTCAAAAGGGCAAACAGTCAAAGTTATTTTATAATGTGAGTCTCGAGTCTCTAGATACAACGAAATAATGCAATTGTCATCTGCATTTGTCATCGTGACAGCAAGTGAACTTTTAAAGCTGGAATAATGAGTGGATTAAGCATTTCAACCGGCAAGAGAGGAATAACGGATGAACTTTCTTGGCAAGTGCATCAGTCAGGTACAAGGGAGAACCCCTACTAATATTAGGTAAGACAACATTTTTTATTTTCGCAACTTGTTTATTGACTTATTAATAGCAATTTGCTGCGGAATAGACCTATGTGCGATCGGGTCCAGACGGGTCCGGTCGGGTTCGGGTCCAGCTTAGACGGGTCCGGGTAGTACATTTATGGCATTTCTCGGTTCTGCACGGGTTCGGGTCCAACTTTCAAAATAATAGTCGGGCCGGGTCGGTTCCTTGTAGCACATTTACGGGTCTCTTCGGGTTCGGGTATGAATTTTTGGACCCGTGAAGACCTCTAGTTCTGCACACTGCCTGTCAAATCTAACTCCTAACAAAGTGATGAAGGAAGGAAAGAGTTTAAGCAGAGCTGCTTCACACACACTTCACAGTATAGCCTCTGAAGACAAAAGACCTGTTGATGCACCTGTGGCACATCTAATTATAGCCTTGCTTATGACGCATACCAATGAAGTCAGGCAGGCTTTAAATATAGGTCAATTTCATTGACGTTGTTTAACACATATTCACAGCTGGTCACGACTAAAGATGTTCCCACAGCGCCAAATGCAGCTTTGAGTGTAGCCTTTGAAAGGGAACATTATTTCACCCACATTTATATTTTATTCTCCCAGAACTTATTTGAGACCTTAAAAACAGACGTTTTACTTGCGTTTAATGTGCTTTATATGTATGTAAAATCACTTTTGTAAATTTCTATTGATGCGGACATCTAAATGTCTTTGACCCATATTCATTAAAGGTGCCCTAGAATGCTTTTTCACAAGATGTAATATAAGTCTAAGGTGTCCCCTGAATGTGTCTGTGAAGTTTCAGCTCAAAATACCCCATAGATTTTTTTTTATTAATTTTATTAATTTTTGTAACTGCCTATTTTGTGGCATCATTATAAATGCGCCGATTCAGGCTGCTTCCCCTTTAAATGCTCGCGCTCCCCGCCCCCGAGCTATCGACTCTATATACAGTGCATAAACAAAGTTCACACAGCTAATATAACCCTGAAAATGGATCTTTACAAAGTGTTCGTCATGCAGCATGTCTAATCACGTAAGTATAGTATTTATTTGGATGTTTACATTTGATTCTGAATGAGTTTGAGGCTATGCTCTGTGGCTAACGGCTAATGCTACACTGTTGGAGAGATTTATAAAGAATGAAGTTGTGTTTATGAATTATACAGACTGCAAGAGTTTAATAATGAAAATAACGACGGCTCTTGTCTCCGTGAATACAGTAAGAAACAATGATAAATTTAACCACATTCAACAGTACATTAGCAACATGCTAACGAAACATTTAGAAAGACAATTTACAAATATCACTAAAAATATCATGTTATCATGGATCATGTCAGTTATTATTGCTCCATCTGCCATTTTTCGCTGTTGTCCTTGCTTGCTTACCTGCACAACGTCTGATGATTCGGGTGTGCACAGATCAAGACCTTACTGCCTTGTGTAATGCCTTGAACATGGGCTGGCATATGCAAATATTGGGGGCGTACATATTAATGATCCCGACTGTTGCGTAACAGTCAGTGTTATGTTGAGATTCGCCTGTTCTTCAGAGGTCTTTTAAACAAATGAGATTTACATAAGAAGGAGGAAACAATGGTGTTTGAGACTCACTGTATGTCATTTCCACGTACTGAACTCTTGTTATTCAACTATGCTGAGGTAAATTCAATTTTCAATTCTAGGGCACCTTTAAAATAATCAAATTGGTGCTCTAAACCAATGAATGAATCTCTCTCTTGTGTGTGATCACACCTGGAAAAGTGTTATCAATGCACTAATGTCTATTAGCACTAGCAAAGACATGGCTGTATTACATTTACATTCATTTACTGGAAAGAAAGCCAAAAAAAAAATGTTTGTGACTGCTCATATTTAGTGACCAATGTGAAAGCAGTAAAAGTGTCTCACAAAAACAGTAAACATGTTGACATTTTTTTCTTTAATAAAAATAGCTTCTATCACAAGTGCAAATCTTACAGATGTCCATTTTACATGACATATTTTTTGCCTTATTTGAAGCTCCAAATGAAATATAGATCCACCAGCAGTGCAGTAGTTTTTACTTGTAATGTTCTTTCAAGAGTGTTTGACGAGACTCACTTCCTGCTGCTTCAGAACAGAGACAAACATGTCTATAGAGTGTCTATAATGTAAAGATGATGTTTAAGTTATATTCAATACAAGCTGATTGCAGTTGTTTTTTGTTTGCTGTTGTTTTTTTTATTAATTGTTTTTTCTATGGATTAGATAAACTCCTAATTCTGAAACCCATATCAGACGTAAATTTTCACCACTTCTGGCACGTGTGCCAAGTTTCGTTACTTTTCGAGCATGTTTAGGCCCTCAAAAATGTGATTCCCCTTTCATGGCGAAACATTAGACTTTGTCAGTTTCCACGGACACACCCTTCAACGAAAACTCAAGATCTTTGCAATTTAACATCGCAAAGGCCTTAAGATAAGACTGACCATATATGATGTGCTTCTGGTTAAATCTCTACGAGGAGTTAATCACAGTGTAAAACATTTAATTTCTTGTTGCCCGCAGGTGACGCTATGACTGTCACTGAATATTACCATGTAGATGTCTTCAGGTCAGGACTGTAATAAAACAAGTGAAGTTTGGGGCAGATCGGACATTGTATGCCCGAGTTACAACAACTTCCTGTTTCATGGCGAAACAACGAATTTTGCCAGGCCGCCACGGACACAACCTTTAGCGGAAACTCTAGATCTTCGCAATTTAACTTCTCAAAGGCCTTTTGATCTTTGATCTGATTAAAGCTCTAGGAGGAGTTTGTTAAAGCACAACGTGTGGAATTTGCAAAAACTGCTAAAATTTTGCAGAGAAAATTCAAATTGGGTTTACAGATTTTGCACCCGGAGCTTTTTTGTAGGTATTGGTCTGTTACATCTGTCTACCAAATTTCATACCTGTACGTGAAACGTAGCAAACGTAGCAATTTTGTAGGTGGCGCTATCGAGCCATTTTGCCACACGTAATTCTGATACCCATATCAGACATAACTTTTCACCACTTCTGACATGTGTGCAAAGTTTCATGAGTTTTCAAGCATGTTTAGGCCCTCAAAAATGTGATTCATTTCAGATAAGAAGAAGAATTGGCCGAGCAATTACAATAGGGTCCTCACACCATCAGTGCTTGGGCCCTAATGAATAACTGGATTGTTTAAGAAATTAAAGTGTTTATTTCCTTTAGTAACTGCTTTTAGTGGCGTCACTGTGAGCTGCTATTGGGAATGAATCTACAAATAACGGCAAATAATAATATAATAATATATAATAATAATAATATACTCAGTGTGAATATCTGCTCTATAAAGTATGTGGACTCACTCATCTGTGATCTGATGTTTTCTCTCTGTTTTTTCATCCTCTTCATTCGTTCTTCTGCTCTCTCTTCCTCTGCTCTTTTTCTCTCTTTCAACTCCTGTAAAATCTTTCTGTCTATTTCAAAATGGCGGCCGTTGTTTTGTGCCACTGTCTCCTCAATCTTCTCCAGCAGCTCCTTGATCTGAGTGTCGTCACTCCTGTTGTGATTGTTGAGAACATGATACCTGTTCCCACATTTGTCCAGCAGCCGCTGGAGATCCTGTCCTTCACTCTCAATGTGCTGCTCTATAGATGTGTCTAACAGAGAGTCTCCATGAGTGAACAGAACTATAGTGTGACTCCAGACTCTCTCACTGAGAAGATCCAGATGATCCTGCAATGCTTTTCTCTTAGTCTCTTTAAATCTAGTGTCCACACGTATGATCAGTAGTACAGCGTGTGGTCCTGGAGGACACAGAGACACACTGAGCAAAATCTCCTGTTTCAGTATCTCAAGACTCTTCTCTACAGTGTAATTACTCCACCATCCTGGAGCTTCAATGAGAGTGATGTGTCTGTCTGCTACTTCTCCATGTCTCCTCACACACTGAGCAGATCTCTTCAAGTCAAACTCCTCTCTGCCCAGGATGGTGTTTCCTGATGAACTCTTACCAGCAGCTCTATTACCCATCAACACAATCCTCAGATCTGAGAGATGTTGAGCCTCACCTGAAACAAACCGAGAACAAAACACACTTCTTAATGTGGGTGAAATCTTAAGTCTTCTTTAAGGGGTAGTTCACTCAAAAATTAAAATTCTGTCATTAATTGCACACCTTCATGTTGTTCCAAACCCGCAAGACTTTCATTCATCTTCAGAACACAAATAAAGATCTTTTTGATGAAATCTGAGACATTTCTGTCCCTCTAGCACAGGGGTAGGCAAGTTCGGTCCTAGAGAGCTGCTGTCCTGCATAGTTTAGCTCCAACCCTGAAAAAAAACTTCAGCTGCCTATAGCCTTAGTAATCCTGAAGAGCTTGATTAGCTTGTTCAGGTGTGTTTGATTAAGTTTGGAGCTAAACTCAGCAGGACAGCGGCTCTCTAGGACTAAATTTGCCTACCCCTGCTCTAGCAGATGACACTTTGACACTTCAAAAAGTTCATAAAGATTGTAAAACTAATCCATATGAATTGAGCGGTTTAGTCCAAATTTTCTAAAGAGACACAATCACTTTATATGATGAACAGATTGAACTTAGGCTTTTATTTACAAATAAATATTGACATAAACAGAAGCTCAGCTGTACTTGCTTGACACGTGAGAACAAACCTCATTGGTTCTTGCTGAAGCTCAAACGTGATGCGTAACACGAGAATGAACCTCATTGGTTCTCACGCATTAAGCGAACATGCTTGAGCTTCTGTTTACCACAACTGATGTGTGAGTTAATCAATGTTTATGTGAATAAAAGCCTAAATTCAATCTGTTCATCATATTAAGTGATCGAGTCTCTTGAGAAAATTTGGACTGAACCGCTGAATTCATAGTTTTATGATCTCTTTATGAACTTTTTGAAGCATCAGTTTGGTAATTGTGTAGCTGCTGGAGGGACAGAAATCTCTCAGATTTTATCAAAAAGATCTTCATTTGTGTTCTGAAGATGAAAGAAAGTCTTATAGGTGTGGTTTACTATTTATAGGTGTGGTTTACTATTTACTACTAAGTTTACTATATCTGTATGAGTGTCAAACTACACATTATTGATAAAAAATTACATATAGTTAAACCAAAACTTATTCAGACATTTCTGATAATTTTTATATATTTTCACTAGTGGGTTCAGGACACTATAGTTCATTTATGTAAGTGAGGATAGCAAAATAAACTGTGACATATTATACGCAAAAAATCTTCATACAGTGTACTCCCAGTAAAATTGATAAAAATTTGGAACCAAAATTATTCAGACACTTTGACCTGACCATGTTTTGTTTAAGTGTTATCTGACATAATTAAGATTATTTTTTCTGACACAGTTTAACTCTGAGATCTTGTTATATTTTATTACCATTTTTTTTAAACTATAGTGAATAAACTGAATTAATGAAAATGTTCAAGGTGTCTGAATAAATTTTAGTTTGACTATAAGTGTATCTGACATTAAATCAACTCTTAAATTAGAGTTGAGCAAAAGTTATCAATGGAAAATAATTATGAATTATGGACTGTGGCGAGGGGGGCGTGGTTCCGCAAAGTCTGCAGTGGGAGAGAGAGTTGGGAGATGAGTGAGTGGGTTACACGCAAATAACAAACACCTGTGTCTTGTTGCAGTAATTGGCGTGGAGAGACCGTATAAAAAACCAGGAGAAACAGAAGTGGGAAAGAGAGAGGGACTGCTGACTGGTGGACACGGGAAGCACTGATGCCTGGAGAATTGCAGTGTTATTATTGAAAGTTATATGTTTTGAGCGCTGTGAGCGCGACGTTTTGTTTGAGTGAGACATTACCAATAAAACCACCGTCAGCAGTCACGCTGACCCTGTCCTCTTCCTTGCTTGTACTAAGAACTTTGTTACATGGACAAAAGAAAATTGCTTAATTTCAATGATTTGCATACAAAAGATAACAGATCACAGAATACACAGATTAAGCACAACTAAATTACAAATATAGCTGCAAGCAACAATCATCGGGGTTTAAGCACTTTATGGCCTTTAAGCACATGCATAAAAAGGTATTATATTTATATTTTATTATGGAAAAGACCATTTACACCCAATACAGGCAATTTAGTAAGAAAAAACATGGTTTTCAAAGGATTTTTGAGTTATAGCGCCACCTATTGCCCGATCTACACCAGTTTGTTTGGGTGTCCTCAGAGTGTGTCCATACATATGTGTACCAATTTATGTGAAAATAAATTCATAGATAGATAAATTCATTTTGAAGTTATAGACACTTATATAAATGAGAGCATAAAAAATTAGAGACTTTGAATGGATTTTTTTGCCACTTCCTATCAAAAAAATTTTGACATTTGGGCTTTAACATATAGTAAACCAACTTAGGTTTTGTGTTTCCTGCAGTGGTTTCGTCTCGATCGGACTAACGGTTTTGAAGATATTTGCATAAAATCAAAACCTCAATTAACTCCCTGAGGTCCGAAAACGCGCCGGCGCGTTTTGCAGGATTTTTTTCACATTGCAGCAAAACAGACTTAAAATACTCCGTCATTTCTTGTCATAGAGACATAAGTAATATATCAATCGAAACTATAGAATGTCTTCTTTTATTTGTGTACACTCAGAGTAAAAACACAATGTTGTGCTTTTTGTAAAATAAAGAAAACTAACATGATGCGTGATCTCTCCTTTCCCTCTGAACGAAGTCCAATCTGATAGTTCTCAGAAAATTAACTGTAACTTATGAATACTAATGACAAAAAAAATGACACTTATGTCTAAAGAAACGGTGAAATGTCAGGTTTTAAATCGTGCAAGTCAAATCGAAAACAAACATTCTGTGTTTATGTAATCTGTATGAAAAGAGAGCCATGTCAGAAGTCCGAGATTCAGCTCATTACCCGCTAATGTGGCCACGCCCACGGAGCCAGCGCTGGTCAGACGCAAATTCAGAGGCAATACATGTATACATCGTCTCAATCGTGTATTTATTGTCTTGAAAAGTGTTTATTTGGATTTAAAGCCATGGTTAGCGATCTCTAGAAGACATGCCATTAGTTCCTAGTTCCTTTTCTACTTTATATGAATTTGTGGCCTAAAGGTGTACAGAGTGCCCTCCGGCTGCAAGTATGAATTGAAAACACAGTATCCAGCACTCATAGTGATGACAATAAATATTACTTCTCAGCATAGAAAATTGACATAAATATATAAGAATCCATCAATATTTCTCCAAATGTGCATGCTTTTAAGCTAAAAGCCTATATGAAATGCCATAGAGGTAACATAATTGTTCAGACACTTTGCATCACAGAAATACATTATATTTTAAAGAATATAATAGAATACCATTATTTTAAATTGTAATAATATTTCACAGTATTGCTGTTTATGATGAGCTGAGACATTATTACAGAGGATTTTTTTCACAGCCTACCTGACTGAAAGGCCTCATTAATATGCAAGTCATTTCAGGTCATTATTATGTGATTCTTTTGTCTTCTCAGATGTAAATGGCCTATTATTCATGATGATTCACGCCTCCACGCATACTGTGTTTCTTGACAAAAAGTGTCTTACAAAAACTAAATCAATATATTGTTTTATCTGAAGGAGAAGGCAGCATAATTTTTACATAATTCTGAAGCAAAAACTCTAGTCTACAACCTCAAATACCCAGAAGTCTTGTGAACACAGATTTAATATACTTTTTTGGCTTTATTTCAGTGACTTAAGTTTTTTGTTTTTTCAATAACCACGCATAAACATTATTCCTTCAAAAATACAAACATGTACATACATGTTCCTCACATA
Organism: Ancherythroculter nigrocauda; assembly: GCA_036281575.1. Lineage (NCBI taxonomy): Eukaryota > Metazoa > Chordata > Actinopteri > Cypriniformes > Xenocyprididae > Ancherythroculter > Ancherythroculter nigrocauda. The sequence continues at coordinate 29,254,612 of VTFQ01000015.1, forward strand.
TTATTGTAGCCTAGTTTGTGCTGAATACAGTGTAATGACACTTTTGTCATTTATATGTTTATGAACAACTGAAAAAAGCACAAATGTCAGGGCATGTCAAAACTTCTCCAAGCCCCAAATCAGCCTCAGACTCCAGAGGGTTAATCAAACATTTTACCTCGATTACGATTAATGAATAATTATTTTGTTTCTGTTTTTCTGGGGTTTTTTGGGGGGGTTTTGCCCTCATAATTCACTGACAAGGTTTGTACTGTAAATATGATTGACTATTAAAAGGTGGGATATTTTTTTCCTATTAAAAGAGTGATCTGACATAGCTCACTTTCAGCAGTTATTTTATTTATGGTTTGTAACATTTCTTACAGTTTTCCACTCGTTGTAAATCAGATAAAGATAAATTAGCACAGTACCAGAACATAATGAGAGTGATTGCGTGTGTAAATTAGTCATACCGTCTATCTATTAATTGTGAAGCTGTGGGTTGTAAATAGTTACTTAAAAAGTAGAAAAATATATGCTATAAGTTTTTATTTTCTAAGCTTTAGTGATAAATCACAGGACAGTGCTGACAACTAGTTTCTGCATTCCTCTCTGTGCGTGCGAACTTCATGTTTTGGGCAGCTACTGTTTGTATGAGTGTTCGTGAAACAATGCAGCTGCGCGACCATGGTAGCTCGGATGGATATACATCCAATCGTCTAAAATCGCTTAAATGTCCAAACTGGCAAACCTTAAAACAAATACAACTGACAAAGTTTAGTGAAGACACAAGGCTCACTGCTCGCACGCCATCACTATGTGTTGAACCGGCATTCATTTCCGTGTTGCTTTTATGCCAATGACTGGATGGGGCGGAGTCACGTGGCTACACATGTGGTGGTATGTTTTTAAGTGGGAAGTATTAACAGGATTAAAAAAACGAAATAACCAACACGGGAAAATTACGTCGATTAGAGGTTCTGAATTTCGGTTTTGATTACTTTTCGATTAATCGTCCAGCCCTAGTTATATACATTTTCATCCAAAACCATTAAAAACGCAAGTTTTTAAAAAGTTTTTAACAGTTATAGCGCCACCTATTGTTCGATCTCCATAAATGTTGGCATGCTTCTTTACAGTCATATGTTGCATGTGCTCACTTAATTTCGTGTTTTGAGATTTCATTAATGATTTATAGGCTTTTGAGTATATTTGGCCACGCCCATTATGTAAATGTCCCTGTTATAGCAACCCAAAGGGTAAAGTTCAACTTTTTTTTGATAATTATTGATCTAGAGAGTCCAGAGAATTGTTAAACACTGATGTGGTTCCGATCGGGCAAAAAACCTAGGACTAGTTCGCAAAAGTAGGTTTTTCACATATTTGCGAATAATTAATGAATGATTTGATTGACAGCATTGATTCTTGAGGCAAAGTTGTTCAGCATGATGAGATCTATCAAATGATATGCATATTGTGTGAATCTGTGAAACACCACGTGATTACTGAAGCGTAAAACTTGTGGCCGATTTCTTTCAAAATTCTTACAGACCTCTAGGACCATGAGTCGAACATGCCCACCGAGTTTCGTTCCAGTTGGCCTCGGTTAACCTTGTCTAATAGGTGATCAAATTTCATTGGCTGATGGAGGCCATGTTTTTTTAGATATGCCAATGTCCTCATATAACATCATGCCCCCTTGGATCAAGACACTGCATGACAAATTTCAAGTCGATCAGACTTACAGTTGCTTAGCTGTATTCATGGTTTTTTTCAAGTTATAGCACCACGTAGTGTCCAATCGATGCAATTTTTATCACCAAGTTTGGTGCAAATATCTCTTTCTCGAGTTCTAGCCATTTTAGTAGAAGTGGCTGCACCCACACAGTACGTTTTGGCGCCAACTAGAGACCGTGAACCAAAATTTCAACTTTTTTTGATAATTATTGATATTCAGACTCCAGAGAACATTTCTGCACTGGTTCGGTTCCGATCGGATCAAAAACCTAGGACTAGTTCGCAAAAGTAGGTTTTTTCAAAAAACCCAAAATACCCGAAAATTTTGCCATGGTGACGAGCAAATCCCAGACATGCATCTTGTCCGCCTTGAGCCAAGGATTCCAACAATGTAATACACTTGAGCTGGGACAGTTCAGGAGTTATGAGCCATTTCATACTTTTGACCACTGTAGCGCCCCCGTCAGGTCGATCGGGAGCCTTGGTGACATTGTAGGCGGTAAGAGTACTACCAGCCCTCAAAGTTTCAAGTCTCTACGACTTACGGTTTGGTCTGCCCAATCACTTTTAGGAGAGAATGCTGATCCTTGAAAAATTTAACAATTACAATAGGGTTGCAGCGCTACACGCTTGAACCCCTAAATAGCTTCAAAATAATGTTTTAGTAAGTATATTCATTAAAAATAATTAAATTGCTATCTAAACCAGTGAATGTATCTCTCTCTCTTGTGTGTTCACACCTGGGAAAGTGTTATCAATGCACTGGTGTCTATTAGCTCCAGCAAACACATGACTGTATTACATTTACATTCATTTACTGGAAAGAAAGCCAAAAACCCAATTTGTAAATGCTTATATTTAGAGAAAAATATAAAAAATGTCTCACAAAAACAGTAAACATGTTGACGTTTTTTTTTCATATAAATACCTTCTATCAAGAATGCAAGTGTTACTGACGTCCATTTTACATGACATATTTTTGCCTCATTTGAAGCTCCAAATGAAATATAGATCCACCAGCAGTCTAGTAGTTTTTACTTGTAATGTTCTTTCAAGAGCGTTTGACGAGACTCACTTCCTGCTGCTTCAGAACAGACAAACATGAGCGTGTCTATAGATGTAAGATGATGTACATGAATTATATTCAAAACAAGCTGATTGAAGTTATTTTTTGTTTTGTTTTTGGCTGCTGGGGGGGGGGGGGGGGGGTTCTATGAATTAGGTAAAGCAATTTCCATTTTCAAAAACACACCCTATGAAGAACTGGATTGTTTAAGGAATGAAAGTGTTTATTTCCTTTAGTAACACCTTTTAGGGGCATCACTGTGAGCTGCTATTGGGAATGAATCTACAAATAGTGGCTAATAACAAGAAGTTTCTTGATATTATTGCTGTGACTGTTACATTTTCATGATTTACTTCATATACTCAATGTGAATATCTGCACTATAAAGTATGTGGACTCACTCATCTGGTATCTGATGTTTTCTCTCCTTTTTTTCATCCTCTTCATTCGTTCTTCTGCTCTCTCTTCCTCTGCTCTTCTTCTCTCTTTGTGCTCCTGTAAAATATTTCTGTCTATTTCAAAATGGCGGCTGCTGTTTTGCGCCACTGTCTCCTCAATCTTCTCCAGCAGCTCCTTGATCTGAGTGTCGTCACTCCTGTTGTGATTGTTGAGAACATGATACCTGTTCCCACATTTGTCCAGCAGCCGCTGGAGATCCTGTCCTTCACTCTCAATGTGCTGCTCTATAGATGTGTCTAACAGAGAGTCTCCATGAGTGAACAGAACTATAGTGTGACTCCAGACTCTCTCACTGAGAAGATCCAGATGACCCTGCACTGCTTTTCTCTCAGTCTCTTTCAATCTAATGTCCACACGTATGATCAGTAGTACAGCGTGTGGTCCTGGAGGACACAGAGACACACTGAGCAAAATCTCCTGTTTCAGTAACTCAGGACTGTCCTCTACAGTGTAATTCTTCCACCATCCTGGAGCTTCAATGACAGTGATGTGTCTGTCTGCTACTTCTCCATGTCTCCTCACACACTGAGCAGATCTCTTCAAGTCAAACTCCTCTCTGCCCAGGATGGTGTTTCCTGATGAACTCTTACCAGCATATCTATACCCCATCAACACAATCCTCAGCTCTGAGAGATGTTGAGCATCACCTGAAACAAACAGAATAAAACTCAGGGCTAAATTTTCGGTAATTAAATATTCCTTAATAATATGTAATAAGTAAAACCGCTGAACTAAATTAATTAATAAATCTCTCTCGCGCGCACACCTGACACAAGCATAGTTGAACAACCAAGCACTTTAAAACACAGGACTGTATCCACAAGTTTCCTATGCCCCATGAGGCCTTGCGTCAAAAGTGGGAGTGTCTTCTGGTTCGAAGTAAACAAGCTGGACGTGACAGTCATTCAAGATTTAGCAATCCAAACTTGCGAATGTTTGACTTTTACTTAAAGATTTAAGATTCCAGCATCAATATTTGAACAATGATTTACAATAAAAATTTTTACAGTAACAGTAATTTAGCCTATTCATTTATGTCAGGAGTGCAGATCAATCATGCTAAATCTAACTGATATTTATACTGACGTGAAAAGAAAATGCATACCTATTCAATTGCACCTGCTTCATTTATTTATGATTACAAGAATGCACAAAACAACTGCATTAAGGCTTTTAAATCCAAAGGCTTACACATTTAGAAATATATTGATAACATACCCTATGTTTGCGTCACTTTTCTGTGCATTTCTATTAATTTTCCTCTAAATTATGCGATGATTGCAATCCGAGGACGTTTGCGCAATCTCTCCTGTCTATCTATCCTGATCCTTTCAGCCAGAGCAACAGAGGGAGCTCATGAGAAGACAACGGGAGTTATGAGTTATACGAGTTAACCGAGTGTGTGTGAATCTGTGAAAGATATGCATTTGTGAGGAATCAGCAAAGCCACAGGGAAGAGACAGAAAACATTAAACCAAATAAATACACGATAATAAATCATATAAGAATTGTCTACGTTCCTCAAGCAGTCTGTAGTATTTTCCATAAACGAGTGTATTTATTATCGCAATAGTTAACATAACCATCACATAGCCTATATGACAGTGGAGACGCGATAAATGTACTAAACTGAAATGTTGTCCCTAAGCGCCGTAACGATATCTCTCATAAAGATTTGCAACTTTACAAAGTAAACAATGATCCGAAAAACACTTAGCCTCTTTACTAATTAGCACACAAAATACCATTGGTATGCTACTTCCGCTGCCTCACCGGAAGTTGTACCCACGTTCTTTTTTACAGTAGCGCCCCGTGGAAACAGGTGGATAGACCTTATTTTCCAGAGAAACAAGTGCGCCACCATTTTTAGAATATTGTCTTTGAACTTCCGTTTTTGCGGTAGCCCTGTATATTTCTATGGCATCGCTGTTGAAAAATAATTAGCTGGTGAAGTGGATTTAGAGTTAATGAAAGTTATCATGAGCATTGTTATGTTTAAAGCAGATGTCAGTCAGCCGCAAAGCTCTTTCCGGTTTTGAATGTGTTTTGTGTGTTTTTCGCGACATTCACGCTGAAAACCAATGCTGCTGCTCAGTCTTTTGCCACTCAGCGTGCGTGACCGCAGTCCTAACGGTCGACGGTGACGTCAGGTGCATACCCTCTATAGACCTTATGTAGCCCCGCCCCTTTTCAGCGCTGCGCTCGTTGTCTTTTGACTTCCGGCTTGTATTTCCACAGCGATCTTATGTATTTATGAATGAACTGCTCATTTTAAAATCTTCCCGTTCTACTGACATTTGTTAAGACACCCGCTTTAAACATTACAATACTCATGATAACTTTTGTTAACTCTACAACACGTAAATCCACTTCACCAGCTAATTATTCTTCAACAGCGATGCCATAGAAATATACAGGGCTACCGCGAAAACGGAAGTTCAAAGATAATATTCTAAAGATGGCGGCGCGCATGTTTCTCTGGAAAATAAGGTCTATATCAAGACTGAGCGGCAGCATTGGTTTTCAGCGTGAATGCCGCGAAAAACACACAAAACACATCCAAAACGGAAAAGAGCTTGTGATTGATTGTACAAATAGCTTCGACACAAAACCTGAGGTATATATTAAAAGACTGCCGAAGCTACAGAAAAAAAGAAGCAAATGGATCACTGCAATTCACAGAAACAGCTGGACTCCAGGCAGAGATACATCGATCTGCATTTATCATTTTGTGTCAAATAGTTGGATTTTGAGGTAAACTCATACCGTATATATTGTATTGTTATATATTATGTTGACAAATCATCAATTAAATATTTTCCATCTTATATTCTGCATAATTGTGTGTTTTAAAATAAACACTGACAAAAAACTATAAAACTAGCTATATAGGCGATGTTTTGGGCTGGACAATATGACGATATACATTGATATAAATGAGGACGCGGATTTAAACCTATAGCCTACCTAAAATATTCACAGGTAGATTTGCTTTATGTATTTCCCTGGCGTCAAATCAGGCACATATAAATGTCAGGAAACACGACTCCTGGCTGCATGTCAATATCCATGGATTAGGTTTATTTGACAAGTTGTAAGAAACACTTTCGAGTCCAACCTTTAGTGTAATTCGTTCGTTTTACTCGCGTTTTCGCAGTTTTCCCTGTTAAATCCGCAGGTTCTTTTGCCACTCAGTCCAGCTGAGGGAGTGCGTTCCGGCGGGAAAGTGACGTCGATGCATAGGCTACCCTCTATTCTGCAAATAAACCTGAAACCCAATCAGTGACAAGCCATATTTCTAAATGACTTTATGGAGAACAAAAACTAAGCCCTAAGTGTCTTACAAAACATACGTAGCTGTATCGACCAATGTGAAAGTAAAAGCAGTAGTATGTCTCACAGAAACAGAAAACACGTTGGGTTTGATTAAACTTTTTTTTACTATGAATTAACAAGGAAAAGATTAGTTTTTAATAAGATTAGTTTTAAAAACGAATTAATAAATGCTTACTTAAGTCCATTTTACTTCACACCGTCTCAGTCGGAGTTCCAGAGTAAATGTGGGTTCAGTAACTCAAGTAAAGTTGGCCGCATATTCACATAGGCTAGTCGAATTTACCGGATTAATAACTCGTGAGCTAAATGCTGTTACTACACAAATAACACCTCTTTTCAATCGTTTTCAAACTTTCCTCCGCAGTGGACAAAATACAATGATCTCTATGCGCGGAAAGCTGAGAGACAGATCCGAAGGGAGCGTCTGCAAAGTACAAAACCTGAAAAACAGTCAATAACTTCAGTTACACACTGTGCCGTCGTCAAATTTATTTCATCACTGTTGGCCTGCTGGTTAAACTACTACACTTATAGTCTTTTTGTGTGATTTTTATGACGTTTTATTATGAAAAATATTTAATAACTGTAATACACTGTACTGTCACCAGTGAAGTTATTGAATATGTTTTTACTACAGTAGTCAACATTTGAAGTGGATCAAAAACTTTCATCAAAGTTGTCCTAAAACCTTCTTCTTAGGACAACTTTTATTACCTTTTTTGATCCACTTCAAATGTTGACTACTATATAAAAAATCATAAAAATGAATTTAAAAAGACCCCCCCCCCCTCCCACAAAAAAAAGAACAGTTATGTGTAGCCTAAACTGAATTTGGTGATAGTACAGTGTATTACAGTAAAGTTATTGAATATATATTTCATAATCACAATAGTTTAGTTATTAAACATTTTTCTTTAAAACAAATTATATAAATTATACAAAAATACTTTTTTTCCGAAATAAATCTTGTAGTATAACTATCAGGACATCAGTGATATGTGAACTGAATTTGGTGATATGTGCATTACATTGAAGTTATTAAATATTTTTCATTATGAAAAATCAAAAAATACACAAAAAGACATTTTCTCAAAATAAGGTTTTGCACTTTGCAGACGGTCCCTTCAAATCTGTCTTTCAACTGTCCGCGCATAGAGATCAGTGTATTTTGTCCACTGCGGAGGAAAGCTCCTTATGAGGAAAATTCGGTTGTTGCTTCTCTACATTAGCTACTGCGATTGAAAAGAGGTGATATTTGTGGAGTAACAGCATTTAGCTCACGAGTTATTGATCCGGTAAATTCGACTCTGTGTGTTCGATAGCAGGTTTTAAAAAGGTCAGACTGCATTAGGTGATGGTCTGTTTCTAGCTTTCCTCAATGGGGTGTCGGTTAGAACACACTGAATCGGATCATTCCATGAAAAGGGGTTTAATGTTGACAGTTTGGGTGGTACACAACACAGCAGTACACAGGCTTTACAGGCTTTTGTGTGTATAAATTTGGGTGTGGTCTACAAAGGAAAGAAATAAAGATATATATTAACAAATTTCTTGAGTATTATTGCACAACATTATTTTAATTTACAGTCACAAACCTCTCAAATAAAGAAGTTCAAGTTAAAGGTGCCATAGAATGTGTTTTCAAAAGATGCAATATAAGTCTAAGGTGTCCCCTGAATGTGTCTGTGAAGTTTCAGCTCAAAATACCCCATATATTTTTTTTAATTCATTTTTTTAACTGCCTATTTAAATGCCGATTCAGGCTGCGGCCCCTTTAAAATCTTGTGCTCCCTGCCCCCGGAGCTTGTGCTTGCCTTAAACAGCATAAACAAAGTTCACACAGCTAATATAACCCTCAAAATGGATCTTTACAAAGTGTTCGTCATGCAGCATGTCTAATCGCATAAGTATGGTATTTATTTGGATGTTTAAATTTGATTCTGAATGAGTTTGATGGTGCTCCATGGCTAAAGCTAACATTACACACTGTCTTCATTCATAAAGAATGAAGTTGTGTTTATGAATTATACAGACTGCAAGTGTTTAAAAAATGAAAATAACGACAGTCTTGTCTGCGCGAATACAGTAAGAAATGATACTAACTTTAACCACATTTAACAGTACATTAGCAACATGCTAATGAAACATTTAGAAAGACAATTTACAAATATCACTAAAAATATCATGTTATCATAGATCATGTCAGTTATTATTGCTCCATCTACCATTTTTCGCTATTGTTCTTGCTTGCTTACCTAGTCTGATGATTCAGCTGTGCACAGATCTAGACGTTAATACTGCCTGCCCTTGTCTAATGCCTTGAACATGAGCTGGCATATGCAAATATTGGGGGTGTACATATTAATGATCCCAACTGTTATGTAACAGTCGGTGTTATGTTGAGATTCGCCTGTTCTTCAGAGGTTTTTTAAACAAATGATATTTATATAAGAAGAAGGAAACAATGGTGTTTGAGACTCACTGTATGTCATTTCCATGTACTGAACTCTTGTTATTCAACTATGCCGAGGTAAATTCAATTTTTGATTCTAGGGCACCTTTAAATCTAGAATGAAATAAAGAAATCAATATTCAAGCAATAAATTCTTATACAATACTGCCACCCAGTGGTCAAAAACGGCAAAACACTCAAAACGAAACTAATCGTGAAGTTATTTAAACAAGCGGCATGTAATCAGGAACATCGCATACATGAACTATAAATATCAGATATATCAGCAACAAATGTAATGATAATACATCCATACATAGATATCAAACACTGATTACAAGAAATATCTTATGGATGGCAAGTAATATTGAACATAATCAACACATTCATGGGCACTCAACAGCACGTGATAAATACTGATAAATACTCGTTTGTCAGAAACAGGATAACATTGTACTAATGCTGCACCTACTCCTTAACTAATATTTATCAACTATTGATTAAACAGCAACTTACATTTGTTTATCAAGGCACACGTTGGATACACACAGCCCCCTCGCACCTCTGCTGAGTCACTGGGTGCTTCTCAATTCTTATTTGTGCATCCTCATTTCCTTTCCTCGCATCTTAGCCACCCACTCAGGATGTGAGGGAAGGACACAAGGAAAAGAAGCGAGGACTGAGGAATTGAATCAAGTGAAATTGGGTGCTTCTCGATTCTTATTTGTGCATCCTCGTTTCCTTTCCTTGCTTCCTTTCCTCGTGTCTTTGCTCCACCCCTTCAGGATGCGAGGGAAGGACACAAGGGGTGCTTCTCAATTCTTATTTGTGCATCCTCGTTTCCTTTCCTTGCTTCCTTTCCTCGCGTCTTAGCTCCACCCCTCCAGGATGCCAGGGAAGGACGCAAGGAAAAGACGAGAGGACGGAGGAATTGAATCAAGTGAAATGATAAATCCTCACTCCCTTTAGCATCACTTCAAAGTGTCATCAGCTGTGCTCGAGGGATCTACCCACATGTTGTTAAAGTTTGGTTATTTAAAAAAAATATAATAAATATTAATAAAGCAAGATGCCTAGTTGAAATATATGAGATATAAAGTTTATTTAATCTGTAAAAGTAAGGCATACATTTAAATTATTGTGACAGATAAGAAGGGGGAGGAGAATTTATGCGTGCGTCACGTTTCTCAATGAGAAAGACTTCCGCAAAGGATGCACCTGTGTATCCTCGCTCATGACTCCTCAGGAAGCCTCCTCACTCCTCGTTCCTCGCCTCCTCGCGGTGCAATTAGAGAATTGAGATGTCCTTCAAGATGGCTGAGCTCGATTGTTTTCCGGGTCATAGGATGGAGGACGGAGGAGCGAGGAGACGAGGAGGGATATTGAGAAGCACCCAAGGAAAAGAAGTGAGGACAGAGGAATTGAATCAAGTGAAATTATATCCTCTCTCCCTTTAGCGTCACTTCAAAGCGTCATCAGCGGCACTCGAGGGATCTACTCATATGTTGTTAAAGTTTGGTTATTTTAACAAAATATATAATAAATATTAATAAAGCAAGATGCCCCGTTGAAATATGTGAGATGTAAAGTTTATTCAAACTGCATTAAAGCATACATTTAAATTATTGTGACAGATTTGAAGAGGGAGGAGAATTTATGCGTGCGTCAGGTTTCTCAATGAGAAAGACTTCCGCAAAGGATGCACCTGTGTATCCTCGCTCATGACTCCTCAGGAAGCCTCCTCACTCCTCGTTCCTCGCCTCCTCGCGGTGCAATTAGAGAATTGAGATGTCCTTCAAGATGGCTGAGCTCGATTGTTTTCCGGGTCATAGGATGGAGGACGGAGGAGCGAGGAGACGAGGAGGGATATTGAGAAGCACCCAAGGAAAAGAAGTGAGGACAGAGGAATTGAATCAAGTGAAATTATATCCTCTCTCCCTTTAGCGTCACTTCAAAGCGTCATCAGCGGCACTCGAGGGATCTACTCATATGTTGTTAAAGTTTGGTTATTTTAACAAAATATATAATAAATATTAATAAAGCAAGATGCCCCGTTGAAATATGTGAGATGTAAAGTTTATTTAAACTGCATTAAAGCATACATTTAAATTATTGTGACAGATTTGAAGAGGGAGGAGAATTTATGCGTGCGTCAGGTTTCTCAATGAGAAAGACTTCCGCAAAGGATGCACCTGTGTATCCTCGCTCATAACTCCTCGGGAAGCCTCCTCACTTCTCATTCCTCACCTCCTTGTGGTGCAATTAGAGAATTGAGATGCCCTTCAAGATGGCTGAGCTCGATCGGTTTCCAGGTCATTGGATGGAGGATGGAGGAGTGAGGAAACGAGGAGGGATATTAGGCGTTTCTCAAAACCAAGTTCGCAAAGTTCGGACTCACGTCCTTGGTAGTTAGGACTTGGCAAGTTCGACTCAGGAGAACGGACTCCCGGACGTGGACAGGAGAGCAAGTCCGGTGATTCTGCAAATGACACAGCAGCGTACTTGATAACGTCACTCAGCTCGCTCTGGCTTCTCCGGTTATCTATGTATGTATATTTTAGCCAACAATAAAACGAAATGTGTTATAAAACACCACTCTGCCTCTTTTCATTTTATTTAAAAAACAAACGAACAAAAACATATTAATAGCCTCAGGCAACGAGTGATTGATTATCTGCAATGTCTGCATATATTGAACAAAATGAAATATTAAACAACCCCGCCTCTTTTCGTAGTATATTTCAAAAATATTAAACATAATACTATTTGTGCATACTCTGATTATCTTCACTGTAATGAAATGAAATAGGCTATAACATAAAACACAACCCTGTCTCTTTTTGTTAAATGTCAGTTGTAATGATCAATAATAGCCATTATAAAAGGTATAAGGTTAGAATAACATACAATAAGAAATAAAGCAAACAATTCAGTCAAGCGTACAAAATCAGCGCTTTAGTAGGATACAAAAGTTAAATAGCCATATATAAAGTTATGAAACGTCACGTTGCCCTCAGCCAAAATGGAGTAGGCGGCAAACGTCAGAAGGATTAGCCGAGGTAAGGCAGCTCTCGGCGGGGTACATGAGTGCTGAGCGTCCGGTGATCGCCTGAATCTCACAACTCCGACAACGTCAGATTAAATTTTCAGAAAGGTGCTATCTTTATCAATAAACCACAAATTTGAGCTTTAAACCACCACATTCTTGCCTGAAAAACTCTACATATCATGACATAATAACAGTAATATGTTTAAATTATGCTGGTTTTCTCCTTTAATATTGATGCTTGCTGGTTAGTGCGAGATGCATTCTGGGATACCTGGCTGTCTCAAGTGTGCACAAGTCACCTCTCGATGCATCCTCGATAAAAGGGGGGCTCAAGAACACATGCGGGGATTTGAACTGTACTTGGCTAGATGTGAACAAGCGGCAACCTCCCCCTGTTTCTCGTGAAGCCAATACGGAAGTGAATTAAACTGCAATTCATCGACTGGCCGCTAGGGACAGGCTGCAGAAGTGAGCAGAATCTCATTGACCATCATGTTAAATTAGCCAAGTTTACAGCAGAAAAAAACATGTTTACAGTTTGGTTCATATTGTGGTTTTGGTCTATACTGCGAATTTTGCCCTTCATGACAACTCTGAGGGGGGTGAATTTTTTTATAGCTCATCCGTTTAAATTATATTAAGCCTTAAAGTTCTGCATAATTAAGGGCGTGGTCACTTGAGTGACAGGTAGATTGCGCTGCTGTCTGTGAGCCGTCATGTTACCTCAGCATCTTATTTCAGCCGCTCAATTTGGCATCTCAGTCGTATTAGTGCTTTTTTCTGTATTATTTTATACAATATATGGCTTGCTGCATACTCGAGACAGATGTCAGTCTGTGTACATGTGCTCGCATGCGGAACACACGTTGTTGGATCGTCGTGGCATTGGCTAAAAGTTTTGTTCCTGATATTTACTACAATGACAATACCAGGAGGATATACAACTCCGACAGCAAGGCTTGGATATAACTAAAACTGCTGCACTATTTTGAAAAATTATACTTTGGACACGTGCTCATTAGTTTGAGAGAACATTTGAGAGATATACATCTGGTACATATATATATATTTTACCCAAGTGCCACGGATTGGATTCATCTCGCGATCTCTATTTCATCATAAAGGTATGAAATCCCATTTGATTTGTGTTATTTGCACACCCCACACAAATTAATAAACCTACTGGTGTTGGAGCATCTATAACGTTATCGTAAAAAAGGCACCGTAGATTGACAGTAATCCTTTAGTACTTTCTAATGATATTGTTATCTTTATTAATATTTTAGTATCTAAGATAGATAGCTAGGGCGGGCGTGGTTTCAGCAACAAGTCGCATGGGCTCCAACTACGTCCCGCCTCTTTGCCCGTTTTCAGTTATCCGGGAGTGACGTGCGGTGACGTGCAGCTAAGATGGCCGCGGCCTCATTTACGCGTCAAAACTGCTGTTCAGAAATCTATGGGTGACATCACGGACACTACGTCCATATTTTTTTACAGTCTATGGATGTGAACTTTGAATTAGAACAGTACTTGGACAGCGACTGATGACGTTTCAAAAGTCCACAAGAATACAAGTACAGACGAGTATGCATATTGAGAAATGGCTATTGAGAAGCACCCACTCTCTCTTCGATGACGACTGACGGAATCAGCGCATGCGCAAAGAACTTGGCTTTCTAACACTGAATATGCGGCCAGCTTTACTTAAGTGGTTCACTTGCACTCTAGTAGTGTTTATCTTCCTGGACTTTCATACAGGAGCTTCAGAACATGGGCAGGTCTACAGGTGTACAGAAGGGTGAGAAGCTGATCTTCGAGGTTAATTGACACATACGCAAAAATAAGATGTTAGATCTGGCTAAATCCAGATATTTAAAAAAAAAAAAAAAAAAGTGACTGATATTTTAAGAGTAAACTACTTCATACATCATATACTTATTTATTTTTTTAAGTAACTATTAACAGTTGCAAGTTGCGGAATTTAGTCTCCATGCAGTCAATATTTTTATCCATTATATTCGATCATCAAAATTACATTTAAACATTGTGAAAATAATTTCTTCATACCCTAAAATAGTTTGAATGTAACTCTACACCCTTGCTTCATTTAGTATGCATATTAATGAATTTGCCAATTAGTCCCCGCTTCCACTCAATCACAGCAGCTCAAAATACCTGATCCACTCACTCAACTTTACTACAGTAACCGCAACACAATGGCATGTGGAAATACTGGTTTGATTCAGTCATGCGTGTTTGAACAAGAAACTAGTACATCAGCTGATTTCAAACCGCATATTTGTTTCACTGCAGTTTTAAGTTGAAAATACTCAGCAGTGCTGTTGATTTTTCTTAAAGCATATTAAAAACACCACATGACATATTAACAACTTGATTTTCCACACAGGAGTCTTTAATTATTTAATCTTAATGTGTATACAGTACGTATACTTCTTTCACATTTAGTACAGAAAAGAATGTCTAAATATCATTGTTCAAATGTTTTTGATACATTCAATATTTAAAAAAATCCTTTCATTCTTTCTTCTTCAGGATTGACAAATGTTTAAACGTGGAAGAAATCTATATGAAACAAATGTTTATAAATGTTATATTTACAGAAACAATATCAGTTTAATTGTTATTTAAGGCAGTCAGATTTGTGTTGTTCAGGATGTTCAAAGCTCTTCTGAATCACTGAGATCCCGTCCATATCCAGATCCACTGAATGAACACTGAAGGAACAAATGCCCTGTCAAAACAACAGCAGGACCAACACTATTCAGAAAATACATTTTACTTTCACCATTTCTGTTCTTCTGTTTTTACTAGGACACTAAACACACGCAGGTCTTTCAGCAACAGTCCTGTTGAGTTTAAATCTCACAGATATTGAATGATTCAGAGAGAAGAGCTTCTACATGATCAGTTTAAAAAGGGTTAAAAACAACCGTTCTTCTTCATGATCTCATTCTGTAGCGCTTGAACCAGTTTCTCTGCCTCACCTGTATGTTTGTGAGAATCTCTGTCACCGTTTCCTTCTGCTGAGGCTCACGGGCGAGTAAGAACAGGAATCCTCCTCCTCCTGCTCCTGCCAGACTCTGTCCTAAACTCAGCGGCTGAAGAGCGTTCATCATGGATCTCACTGTATATATACAAACAGGGATGGGCAGTATTTCAGATACATGTATTTAAAATACGTATTTGAAATACAAAATACTATTTTGTATTTTGTATTTTAAAGCCTTTGGAAAAAATCAAATGTAATTTGTATTTAAATACATTTAATATGAGTATTTTTGTATTTTCAAAATACTCAAAATACTTTGAGACAGCCAACCTCTTTATCAGGGTGTTGTTTTCATGCATCAACTAGTTCAGACCAGACACGCCCCGAATAATTTGAAACGATATGCCGAATAATTTGTCAAACACCTCTTATACTATGTCAAACACTCGTCTCGTGAGAAGTTTGTGAATAAATGGATTTCTTCACATGTAAACTGATTAGGTTGTTGGTCATTTTGACGACACATGTGAAAAAGTTTTTTAGTACACTTCTTAAACCCTAACCAAATAATCAAGTTAAACCCAGTAAACTTGAAATTGTGACTTGAGACATTAGAACAAAACATATTAATATGATAACATATGTATAACACTAAATTGAACAATACTGTGTTATATAACTGTGTTACATATAATATATATGTTTTTTAATTCATTAATTATTTATTTAAATTAACGATTGTATTAAACACCGACCATTACTTTATTCATTATTTTGGCTATGCAGGCTCATTTTGTAAATGTAATCATTTTAAATTTTGAACATGGTGCTTTATGAAAATGTAACTGGACACATTTCCAAATTGTGATTGTGTTTACCCATCTATGCAAATGTTTGTTTATGTAGAAACAAAATAATTAGGTTAATCATTGTCTGTCCCCATCAGTTTAGTGTAGTGATTGTGTGCATTTGTGATGACAATGATGAATGATACTGTCACGATCACCGTCGGCCCGTCTAGTTCCGGACTCCATTTCCCATCATTCCCCTCGCCAGTCACATGCTCACTCTACACCAATCACCTGTCGCCACATACAGCCATGCACACACTCCTCACTAATCACCACACCCAGCTGCAGCTTGTTACCTGGACTATAAAGGACTTCCACTCACACCACCTCACGGCGAAGTATTGTTTTCCCTGTGATGCAATTCCGAGCGATTATACCCTGTCTGATTGTCTGTCACCGTACCTCTTGTCTTTCGTTTATGATCCTGTGCCGCCTGTCCTGACCATTGCTTTGTATACTGTTCTGTGATTGACATCTGCCAGCCCTGACCCTCTGCTTGTTCCTGACTACGATTCTGCCTGTCCCTTGCTGTTCCTGTTTGCTCCTGTTTGACCCTGCCTGTACGACCACTCTCTACTCTAATAAAATGCTGCATATGGATCCCTGCCTGAGTCTCCATTCGTTACAGAATACTTCGCCGCCACTACGATCCAGCAGCTTCCCCGGAGAGCATCTGCACGGTATGGACATTACTCAACTGTTGCTGTGGAGTACGCAGGGTACACGTTCCCTGGAGGAATATATTGGTGAATATCTGGACATTGCTTACTATTCTGATCTGCCTGACTGTGCATTAGTAGACTTTTTCTGTGATGGCGTTAACCAACCACTCCAGAACAAACTACGTCAGGAGGGACCGCGTTCATCACTCAGTAACTTTATGGATTTTGCTTTATTGGCTATTGGCTCTCCGTTTACTGTGGGTGTCGCGGAGGAATGCGACCCCTCGTCTGGTTGTGTAATGGCCGCCGCACCAGATGACACACACAAAATGGCGGTCACCACTATAACAACACCAAGTCAGGTCAGCACTACTTACCTTGAACCTAGTCATGTCTCCGCTGATCGCCCAGAGCCACGTCACGCCTTCGCTGATCGCCCAGAGCAATGTCACGCCTTCGCTGATCGCCCAGAGCAACGTCACGCCTTCGCTGATCGCCCAGAGCAACGTCACGCCTTCGCTGATCGCCCAGAGCAACGTCACGCCTTCGCTGATCGCCCAGAGCAACGTCACGCCTTCGCTGATCGCCCAGAGCAACGTCACGCCTTCGCTGATCGCCCAGAGCAACGTCACGCCTTCGCTGATCGCCCAGAGCAACGTCACGCCTTCGCTGATCGCCCAGAGTCACGTCAGGTCTCTAGATCAGTCCGGGAGCGGAGAGGGTTGCATTCCAGTGTGACTGATCCACCGCTGATTTCAGCACGAGCGGCTGGCATTCCTAAACCTTCGCCGGCTGCAACGCTCTCAAGTTCGCCGGTTCCAACGCTCTCAAGTTCGCCGGCTGCAACGCTCTCAAGCTCGCCGGCTGCAACGCTCTCAAGTTCGCCGGCTGCAACGCTCTCAAGTTCGCCGGCTGCAACGCTCTCAAGTTCGCCGGCTGCAACGCTCTCAAGTTCGCCGGCTGCAACGCTCTCAAGTTCGCCGGCTGCAACGCTCTCAAGTTCGCCGGCTGCAACGCTCTCAAGTTCGCCGGCTGCAACGCTCTCAAGTTCGCCGGCTGCAACGCTCTCAAGTTCGCCGGCTGCAACGCTCTCAAGTTCGCCGGCTGCAACGCTCTCAAGTTCGCCGGCTGCAACGCTCTCAAGTTCGCCGGCTGCAACGCTCTCAAGCTCGCCGGCTGCAACGCTCTCAAGCTCGCCGGCTGCAACGTTCTCAAGCTCGCCGGCTGCAACGTTCTCAAGCTCGCCGGTTGCAACGTTCTCAAGCTCGCCGGTTGCAACGTTCTCAAGCTCGCCGGTTGCAACGTTCTCAAGCTCGCCGGTTGCAACGTTCTCAAGCTCGCCGGTTGCAACGTTCTCAAGCTCGCCGGTTGCAACGCTCTCAAGCTCGCCGGTTGCCATGGACTTAAGCGCCCTGGACGCGATGGACAATATGGCTGCTTTGCCAGTGCCCACGGGCAAGATGGCCGCCCCCTCGGTGCGTAAGGATGCAGGGGGCGTTCCAGCCACTGAGTCCGCTCCAGAATCCGCTCCAACCAGTGAACCATCGCCTCACCCTCAGAAGAGGAGGAGGAGGAGGAGGAGGAAGAAGGCGTCCTCCTCTCCTCAAGACACAGACGCTCTTCAAGAGGCCGCTGTGGGTCTGGAGACCATTCCAGTGGCCTCTCCTGCTCCGCCCAAGCGCCTTGCCCTGCCGGCGCCACCTGTGCTCCTTGCCCTGCCAGCGCCACCTGTGCTCCTTGCCCTGCCAGCGCCACCTGTGCTCCTTGCCCTGCCGGCGCCACCTGTGCTCCTTGCCCTGCCGGCGCCACCTGAACTCCTCGCCCTGCCGGCATCTACGGAGCTCCTCGCTCTGCCAGCACCACCCAAGCTTCCAGCCCTGCCAGCACCACCCAAGCTTCCAGCCCTGCCAGCGCCATCCAAGCTTCCAGCCCTGCCGGCGCCGCTCAAACGCCTTGCGCTGCCAGCGCCACTCAGGTGTCTTGCCCTGCCAGCTTCACCCACACGCCTGGCCCTGCCGGCTCCACTCGAACTCCTTGCCCAGGAACCTGCGACGGACCCCGCGGAAATCCCTAAGAACTTTTTGGGGGGGGGCAGTATACCTGAGGGTGGGGAGCTTGTGGGTGGGGTCCTTGCCCGACCACTGGTGGCATGGGCTTTTGAACTATTATGGCCACTAATGGACTCTGACCCGCTGGGGTCAACTATGGACTATGTTCCGCAGTGGCCGTCCAAGCCACCTGACCCTCCGTGGCTGCTCAAGCCACTTGACCTGCAGTGGCTGCCCAAACCACCTGACCCATCGTGGTTGCCCGAGCCACCTGACCTGCCGTGGCTGCCTGAACCACCTGACCTGCTGTGGTTGCCCGAACCACCTGACCCGCCATGGCTTCCTGACACTCCTGATCCACCATGGCTACCCGTGGCACCTGACCCACCGTGGCTGCCTGAATTCCTGGGGCTGCATTGGAGACCCTGTTCCATCTGCCTACATCTCCAATGCACCCACCCCCCCTCCCTTATTGGTGTCCTCTACGGCGCGAGGACGCGCCTTCCGGGAGGGGGGCGCTATGTCACGATCACCGTCGGCCCGTCTAGTTCCGGACTCCATTTCCCATCATTCCCCTCGCCAGTCACATGCTCACTCTACACCAATCACCTGTCGCCACATACAGCCATGCACACACTCCTCACTAATCACCACACCCAGCTGCAGCTTGTTACCTGGACTATAAAGGACTTCCACTCACACCACCTCACGGCGAAGTATTGTTTTCCCTGTGATGCAATTCCGAGCGATTATACCCTGTCTGATTGTCTGTCACCGTACCTCTTGTCTTTCGTTTATGATCCTGTGCCGCCTGTCCTGACCATTGCTTTGTATACTGTTCTGTGATTGACATCTGCCAGCCCTGACCCTCTGCTTGTTCCTGACTACGATTCTGCCTGTCCCTTGCTGTTCCTGTTTGCTCCTGTTTGACCCTGCCTGTACGACCACTCTCTACTCTAATAAAATGCTGCATATGGATCCCTGCCTGAGTCTCCATTCGTTACAGATACACTACACTTTTAGTTTTATTGTTCACCAAAAAAAGTGATTTCTAATTAAAAAAAAATTATTTTAGATAAACTTTATATTTTCTAATTATGTATATAGAAACAAATAAACTTTACATTAAATAAATATAAAAGTTACTATACTACTTGCGTAAAAAAAGCATCAAAAGAGTTTGAAATTCAGTTTTTGCTGTGGTATCAAAACTGATATTGATAATTGTGAAACCATGCCATATATTGTTACTGTGAAGTAAAATTAAGATTTTGGTCATATCACCCATCCCTATTCTTTGCCACAGTGGCATGAAAAAGTATGAGAACCACTTGCAGAATCTGTGAAAATGTGAATAATTTTAATAAAATAAGTGAGATCATACAAAATGCATGTTATTTTTTATTTAGTACTGTCCTGAGTAAGATATTTTACATAAAAGATGTTTACATTTAGTTCACAAGACAAAACAATAGCTGAATTTATTAAAATAACCCCATTCATGTGAACTATTGATTCTCAATACTGTGTGTGTTACCTGATGATCCACGACTGTTTTTGTGTTTTGTGATGGTTGTTTATGAGTCTCTTGTTTGTTCTGAGCAGTTAAACTGAGCTCTGTTCTTCAGAAAAATCCTCCAGCTCCTGCAGAAATTTCAGTTTTCAAGCATTTTTTTTTTGCATATCTGAACCCTTTCCAGCAGTGACTGTTGGATTTTGAGATCCGTCTTTTCACACTGAGGACAATTGAGGGACTCAAACACCACAATTAAAAAAGGTTCCAACATTCACTGATGCTCCAGAAGAAAACACGATGCATTAAGAGCTGGGGTTGAAAACTTTTGAACAGGATGAAGATATTACAGATATCACAATTTTTCTTATTATATTTAAATATCATTGTTTTTCATTTAGTACTGCCCTTCGGAAGCAACAGAAGATACTTGCATGTTTCCCGGAAGAAACATTAAGTACAATTTACCTTGATATTTAAATTCAAAAGTTTTCACCCCTCGGCTCTTAATGCATCGTGTTTCCTTCTGGAGCATCAGTGAATGTTTGAACCTTTTTTAATAGTTGAGTTTGAGTCCCTCAGTTGTCCAGTGAAAAGACTGATCTCAAAATCCTACAGTCACTGCTGGAAAGGGTTCAGATATGCAAAAAATCCTTGAAAACTGATGAATCTGCAGGAGCTGGAGGATTTTTCTGAAGAACAGAGCTCAGTTTAACTGCTCAGGACAAACAAGAGATTCATGAACAACCATCACAAAACATAAAAACAGTCGTGGATCATCAGGTAACCACACACAGAAATGAGAATCAATAGTTCACATGAATGGGGTTATTTTAATAAATTCAGCTATTGTTTTGTCTCGTGAACTAAACGCAAACATCTTCTATGTAAAATATCTTACTCAGGACAGTACTAAACAAAAAATAACATGCATTTTGTATGATCTCACTTATTTTATTAAAATTATTCACATTATTATTCACCATAAGTAATAGACTACATTGTAACCTTGTCAGAAGTTAGTATATAAATGGCTGCTATTTTGCACTACATAAGTTTATTTGTAATTACCAGCAAGGAAGCAAGCACTTAAGAAAGAGAGAGAGAGAGAGAATGACAGAGAGAGAATGACAGAGAGTGCAGAAATGAGGTAAGGAATTAAAAGTCAGTATAGGCCTATGTAGTTTCTTAATTCACTGTGACTATTTATAATTAGCTTAACAAATTACACATTTTCACATTGGCTTTTAATGATGGTGATAAAACATAATAAAAGTTAAAAATTAGTTTTTTTGGGTTTTTTTGTAGTTTTTTATTTCCTACAGGGCAGGGGAAGGGAAGAGGTATATAAAATTAAAACGAAAGTTTCTAAGTAGTTGCACACATCTAAATGCTTTTTGGCATTCAGAATAGGCCCAGATAGATTTCAGCCTAATAGGGATACCTGCCCTGAATCTTCAATTTCACATGTATTTTGTGTATTTTCAAAATACAAAATACTGTATTTGTATTTAAATACATTTCCCCACACAGTATTTTGTATTTGTATTTAAATACATTTTTCCACACAGTATTTTGTATTTGTATTTTAAATACATTTCCATGTATTTACGCCCATCTCTGTATACAAAATGCCTTCAAATTCAGTTTGTTAAAAAACTTTGTTGTAAACTCCTGTCATTTGAGCTTCACAGCCCAGTAAAATCCTATATTACTCTAGAAAGGAAGTGATGCATCCCGTTATTAGAATAAAAGCGTCTCTTATACCGGTGGTGAGGACCTGTCACTCAGATCTTTTCTCTTGACAATTTTTCCTGTTTACAAAACATGTTTGTAAAACTATAAGTGTTTTACCTCGAAATATCAGTTTCAGAATCATTAGAGTGTACACCAAAAAAGTTGCTGTTTTATAAGAAATGTAAGACAATTTTGCAACAGGTCTGATTCAGTTTGCAGCTCTTCTCATTCATTTCTATCTTATCAACTAATGGTTCAACCAACTCTAGTACAGACACTAGCTAGTAGTTACTAATCCTCTAGTGTGAACTTTATGCTGAAATTTAAGTACGAACTTATAAACAGCTTGTTTAGCACTGAGATCCGATCCCAGAAAAACATGTTAATGTCAGGTGTAACCTATTAAAACACTATAATGCTGAATATAATGTATGATAATTCAATGAGAGGATTGCAGTTTGTTGGTCCTGTTGATGTCAAACTTCCTATTTGAACTCTTCTTTATTTTGTCTTTGCTTTAAGAATGGTGAGAGCATCGTGAGATCAGTATCGTCTATTGAACCAAATCGTGACATGAGTATCGTAACTGAGTATCATATTAAAAGTAAATTTCAAGATCAAAATCATCAAAAGATTCTTACTGAATAGTGGATTATACATGCTTTGAATCAGTCTTGTGCATTGTGGACTGTGATGTGATCTGGAGATTGGCATCTTCCAAGAATATTTCCCTTTAACACACAAAATAAATGAGAAAATAATCAGGAGAAATGTTATTCTTAATCATTTTAAGAACATATAATAATAATAAATTAATAATGTATTTTGCTCTTATTCATGGAGTTAACCGGTTAACTAAAGATCAGGATCAAGGCCATGCCTCAACCATCAGATCCTGTCAACATAGTGTTTGTCTCAGTTTCTCAACCCCACGTTCCTCCTCTTCTACTCATATTAACCCACTATAACCCTGTCATCATCTGTTGTTCAGGATGTTCAGAGCTCTTCTGAGATCCCGTCCATATCCAGCTCCACTGAAGGAACCAATGCCCTGTCAAAACAACAGCAGGACCAACACCATTCATCAAACACATTTGACTTTTAACATTTAATTAGTGATTAAATTATGGGTTAAGAATTCTTTGCATTCAGGCTGATATTGTCACAGACACGTCAGGTTCCACCTCACTCCCTTACCCACGCACTCAATCACCGGAGTTCTGATCACCGCCACCTGCAACTCATTACCACATCATCACCACACTACTTAAACCCCACACTCACACACACACACTGTCCGGTCTCGTTTGTGATACGCATGTTGTATACTTACCTCAAGGACTCCCAACTCGATACTTACCTGTCTCCATACTCTCCATCGTCTCCTGGTCTCCTCGTGTCTCTACCTGCCTGTGTGTGTGAGTGTTCCCGTCTGCCAGCTCCAACGTCTTCATCTACCTGCATCTGCAACATAAACTAAGGACAGTATTACCTCTCTTTCACCTCCAAGTTCATCATATCCATCATTGCACTTACCTGTTGCTCTGCTGATATTTCAAATAAACATCCAAACTGCTTTCACCTCTGTCTCCGGTGTCTATACTGTAACAGAAGACCGGACCAAAACAGCTACCTATCAGCATGAGCCGCCAAGACCCTTTCCAAGAGCTTGTGGACGCAGTTCGTCGAGCACTCACTCCTCAACCACCGTTGCCGTCACCAGCACCAGTCACCGCTGCTGCCACCGCCTCCACTGTCACCTCTCCACCGCCAGTATTCACCGCCAGTCCCATGGCCAAACCGCCGCCCTACTCAGGATCGGCGGAGGATTGCAGCGGATTCCTCCTTCAGTGTGAGTTGGTCCTGGAGATGCAGCCGCACTTCTACCCCACCGACACGGCGAAAATAGCGTTCGTTATATCCCAACTGCAAGGTAAGGCCCTGCAATGGGCAGATTCCCTCTGGACTCAAAACGGATCAGTTGTTAAATCCTACACGGCATTCGTCACCCACTTCAGAGAAGTTTTCGGAAAACCCTTGGCTGATTCTTCAACTGGTGAGAAATTGTACAATTTGAAACAAGGAAATAAGACTGTTAACGATTATGCCTTGCAGTTCAGAACGCTCGCCGCAACCAGCGGATGGAATGAACAAGCCCTCATCACCACCTTCCGACAAGGTCTGGAGCCTAATGTGCGGCTGCATCTCGCTGCATACGAGGACTCCATAGGACTTGAAAAATTCATCCAGCTCGCCATCCGCGTGGGTTCTCGTATGCAGTCGTGTCTCCTCGAGCACCAGGGCCAGCCACAAACCACACCTCTCCCCCGTCGGTCCGAACCCGTCAGCTCCCCAGAACCAGCCCCCGAACCCATGCAAGTGGATAACTCCCGTTTGTCACCTACAGAAAGACAGAGAAGGCTGACCCTGAATCTGTGCTTATACTGTGGATCGCCTGGGCATGTTATCTCC
Organism: Ancherythroculter nigrocauda; assembly: GCA_036281575.1. Classification (NCBI taxonomy): domain Eukaryota; kingdom Metazoa; phylum Chordata; class Actinopteri; order Cypriniformes; family Xenocyprididae; genus Ancherythroculter; species Ancherythroculter nigrocauda. The sequence continues at coordinate 29,278,983 of VTFQ01000015.1, forward strand.
ACATGCCCAACCCGTCCTCCTCGACCCGTGGTGAGTGCTATCATTCCCTCTCTCCAAAAGATGAAACCACTCACCACTGTAGTAAACCTTACTGCTGCTAATGCTTCCATTCCAGTGGTGGCGCTCCTCGATTCAGGGTCAGCAGGAAATTTCATCTCCGGCGCCCTCTGTCGACACCTCGGGATCAAGACCTCGCCTTCTCCGATTAACTACCAGGTCCACTCTATCACGGGCAAACCCCTGAGTCGCAAGATGATTTGACGCGTCACTGGACCCCTTCAACTGCACGTGGGTATCTTCCACACTGAATCCATCCATCTGCTGGTTCTGGAGGAATCCACCGCTGACGTGGTTCTAGGGCGCCCGTGGCTGGAACTCCACAATCCCAACATCTCCTGGCGCACGGGCGAAGTCCTGAAGTGGGGCGACCACTGCTTCCCTGGCTATTTCCCAGAACTTCCAATTCCAAGATCTCCTCTCTCCACAAGTATCTCTATCAACGCTACCTCCATCGAAAGTCCTGTGGAAAAACGCTCCGTCGAAGTTCCACCCGACTACGCCCCCTTCAGTGACGTCTTCTGCCCGCAACGCGCCTCCAAGCTTCCTCCACACCGGCCATGGGACTGTGCCATCGATCTGTTACCGGGTGAACCAGTGCCCAGGGGACGCATATACCCCCTGTCAGTACCGGAGGAGAAGGCCATGGAGGAATACATCAAAGAGGCCCTTCAACAAGGATACATCCGCCCGTCTACTTCCCCTGCTGCTTCAAGCTTCTTCTTCGTGGCCAAGAAGGACGGAGGCTTGAGGCCTTGCATAGACTACCGCTCTCTTAACAAAATAACTGTGAAATTCCGGTATCCACTTCCCCTCGTCCCAGCGGCCCTGGAACATCTCCGCGGTGCCACTGTGTTCACCAAGCTGGACCTCCGCAGCGCGTATAACCTCATCCGGATACGCGAGGGGGACGGGTGGAAGACCGCCTTTGTCACGCCCACCGGCCACTATGAATACTTAGTCATGCCGTATGGCCTGGTCAACGCCCCCTCCGTATTCCAGGATTTCATCCATGAGGTGCTCCGGGAGTTCCTCCACAAGTTCGTTCTCGTGTATATTGATGACATCCTCATCTACTCCCGGAGCCTGGCCGAACATCGCCACCACGTTGCGGAGGTCCTCAAGCGCTTACGGCAGTTCCATCTCTTCCTAAAAGCAGAGAAGTGCTCGTTCCATCAGCCCTCAGTCCACTTCCTGGGATACATGATTGACCACAGTGGCATCCGGATGGACGAGGGGAAGGTTTCTGCCATCCAGAACTGGCCTACTCCAAGTACCATAAAAGAACTCCGTTTCCTCGGATTTTCCAATTTCTACCGCCGGTTCATAAAGAATTACAGCACCATTGTCAGTCCACTCACCAACCTCCTCCGTAAGCAGCCCAAGTCTCTGTCCTGGCCAGCGACGTCAGAAGGTACGTGCAGGGCTGCAGGGAGTGCGCCACCTCCAAGAGCCCACGCCATCTTCCAACCGGCAAGCTCAATCCTCTGCCCATTCCTGAGAGACCCTGGTCACACCTGGGAGTGGACTTCGTCACCGATCTCCCCGAGTCTGATGGTCACACCTGCATTCTGGTCGTCGTAGACCGTTTCTCCAAAGCCTGCCGTCTAATACCCCTGGAAGGTCTACCGACTGCCATGGCCACAGCGGAATTAATGTTCAACCACGTCTTCCGTCACTATGGAATCCCCGAAGATATTGTCTCTGATAGAGGACCTCAATTTGTCTCTCGAGTCTGGAAGGCGTTCTTCTCCCTCCTGGGTGTGACCATCAGCCTATCGTCTGGATGCCATCCTCAGTCGAACGGGCAGACGGAACGGAAGATCCAGGAGATCGGCCGCTTCCTGCGTACCTTTTGTCACGGCCACCAGGACTCCTGGAACCAGTACCTGGGTTGGGCCGAGTATGCCCAGAACTCCCTCCGTCAAGCCACCACTGGATTAACACCCTTCCAATGCATACTCGGTTTCCAACCCCCACTGTTCCCCTGGGACAGGGAACCCTCCAACATTCCAGCTGTCGACTACTGGTTCCGGGAGAGCGAGAGGGTATGGGACTCAGCTCACCACCAGCTGCAGAGAGCCCTGCGCAGGCGCAAGACGACAGCCGACCTTCGGCGCTCCCACGCTCCAACCTATCAACCGGGGCAGAAGGTCTGGCTGTCCACCAGAGACATCCGGATGCGCCTGCCCTGCAAGAAGCTGAGTCCCCGCTTCATTGGCCCGTTCACCATCCTTCGACAGATCAACCCCGTCACCTACAGACTCCAACTTCCTGCACAGTACAAAAGAATTCATCCCACCTTCCACGTGTCATTATTAAAACCTCACCACCCTTCTGTTCTTCCTTCCACAGAACCTGACGTGGCAGCCGCCGAGCCCCCCCTTCCACTCATCCTGGACGACGGAACTGCTTACGTGGTGCGAGAGATCTTGGACTCCCGGCGCCGTGGTGGTCTATTAGAATACCTGGTGGATTGGGAAGGCTATGGCCCCGAGTAACGCTCATGGGTCCCCAAGAATGATATCCTTGATCCTACTCTGTTACAGACTTTCCACACCAACCACCCAGACAGACCTGCCCCACGACCTCGAGGACGACCACCACGACGTCGGGGTCCTCGGCCCTCAGGAGCGGGCCGTGGGAGGGGGGGGTACTGTCCCAGACACGTCAGGTTCCACCTCACTCCCTTACCCACGCACTCAATCACCGGAGTTCTGATCACCGCCACCTGCAACTCATTACCACATCATCACCACGCTACTTAAACCCCACACTCACACACACACACTGTCCGGTCTCGTTTGTGATACGCATGTTGTATACTTACCTCAAGGACTCCCAACTCGATACTTACCTGTCTCCATACTCTCCATCGTCTCCTGGTCTCCTCGTGTCTCTACCTGCCTGTGTGTGTGAGTGTTCCCGTCTGCCAGCTCCAACGTCTTCATCTACCTGCATCTGCAACATAAACTAAGGACAGTATTACCTCTCTTTCACCTCCAAGTTCATCATATCCATCATTGCACTTACCTGTTGCTCTGCTGATATTTCAAATGAACATCCAAACTGCTTTCACCTCTGTCTCCGGTGTCTATACTGTAACAGATATCTGACAGTGAACTAATTAATGCCGCTTTGTTCAAAATGGTGGAACAATTCTAGTCTATTTTTAGCTTAATTTGACAAACCTGTCGTTTCTTACATTTGTCTGAAGTAGTGCAGTGGAGAAGATGTTGGTATGATTTGAGCTGCCTATCTAGACATCATTTAGACATCTTCACACTCCACAATATGGTTCATGTTCCCAGTGTCAGCCTTGTAAGATTTCTCATTTTAGCAAATTCTGAGGCAGTGAACATGTGTCCTTCTCAAATAATGTAATCCCAGAATACATTACAATGCAATATTGATTTTACAACTATATCTGTCTGATCACAAATGAAAAACTATTTCACTCGATTCTTGTGTTCCATGTATAGTTTTGTGCTTTATTGGAGGAAGGCACTAATTTCAGAGTATTGTGGAATTAATATAAGCATTAGCTGTGTGACGTATGCACTTATGATCTCTTGAGGAGGATTTTGATGTTTAGGACGCTGCATTAGAAGCTTCAAATCAAACAATACATAAATAGCAGCTAAAACACTTTAGCTTTCAAAAGCAGCGAGCTGCATTTGCCAATAGTGTCTGTGTACATGTACAGAAATCTGGGATTAATTCAGAAATTACAGAATTATACAGAAAGTTTAATTGACAAATCTATGACAAAATAATAAAAAAATGTCAATGTTAATTACATATCAGTATATTTGTTACAGCTCTGCTAATGTGAATTACTCAAGGTTAAAACAACCTTTTAGTTTTAGATATATCTATCATTACATATTGTCAAAACTATAAATGTCAACATTTAAAGACACAATTTCTCTTTCATTAATTTTATATAATTCAAGTTTTCTTAGTGTCATCTTCATGCTTATCATGCTTCTTTACTCTTCTTGGGAAAAGTTTTGAGATCTTGGGTAAAGCAAGTGTTCGTCTGATTCCTGAATGTTCCTCAGACTCCGGGATGGGCCGCAAAGATCCGAATCCTGAGCTGTGAGATGAGACTATTGAGCGTGATGAACTAAAAACTGATCCGCTGTCTGCTGAAGATCGTGATCTGAATGAACCATAAGCAGAGCTTCCCACAGACCTTGTGTCCGACCGCTCATCTCCACTCACTGTGGAAAATAAAATAAATCAGTAAACGACTTAAAACTGTTATAGAACAATATGTTCCTAAAAATAATGTAGCCCATTAGTAATCATTATCAGCTGTCCTTTAAAAAAAAATACACAAATACTTTATTAATCAGATGGGATTTAAGTCTTATTTACGGAAGAGGATTAGGGCCAAGCAATAATAAAACAAATAAAAAATAAAAGCATCTCGAGATTAAAGTTGTTCAATTTCGAGAAAAAAGTCGAGATAAAATGTTGAGAATAAACTCATTAAATTATGAGAAAAAAGTCGTTAAATTTAACGAATTTGTTCTCGTAATTTAACGACTTTTTTCTCATAATTTAATGCGTTTATTCTCAACATTTTATCTTGACTTTTTTCTCGAAATTAACAACATTTTTCTCATAATTTAATGAATTTGTTCTCATAATTTAACAAGTTTTTTCTCGTAATTTAATGAGTTTATTCTTAACATTTTATCTCGACCTTTTTCTTGAAATTTAACAAGTTTTTTTCTCGTAATTTAACGAATTTATTCTCAACATTTTATTTAGACTTTTTTCTCAATTTTACAAGTTTTTTCTCGAAATTTAACAACTTTAATCTCAAGATGTTTTTTTTTTTATTATTGCTTGGCCCTAATCCTCTTCCGTACTTATTCCTGTTTTATCTATGAAATTTCTTTATTACAAGTCTAATCACTATTTATTGTATATAAAGTTGACCTTAAAGATTTATAGAGTCTGAAACTGTCAAAATGAGGTCAAACTAAATATTAAATGAGCTTTTTATTTTATTTCACATCAGGTTTGCATTTATTGCCATAAATTAAATATCAGTATTGTTGTTTGTGTTAAAATTGACAAAATTGGCAGATAAAGAAAGGGTCCAAATCTTGTGATGAGGAAAAAATGTGGTAAAAGATTTATGACAATCTACATTTAAATATTACATTTTCACAATAAAGCAGAAGGGATAAGTAGAAATCATGGGCTCTAATGCTTAAAAAAGGTCACAGGGAGACAAAAGTTACAGAAAGTGTCAAATAAAACTGAAGACACTCACTGGTTGGTGGAAAATCCATGCTGTTACATCGTATTATGGCTCCTGATTCATAACTTGCGTGAGATAAATCTCTGGAACGTGATGAACTGAAAACTGTTTCTGCTCCTGATCGTGATCTGAATGAACCGTAAGATGAACTTCCCAGAGACCATGAATCAGATCCATCATCTTCACTCACTATAATAATGAAAGCAGAGAGCAGATCAGAAGAACATTTACATTAATGTGATTGACAGACACTCTTAATCCAAAACAACTGACATAGTAGAAATATATTCATCAGTTCATGTGACTGTACATCATTCACATGGTCTATGTTATGTCAACTCTAAATGGGTCAATAGAGGATTCACTTCAGAGCAGCATTTTGGTTCACAGAAACAGGATATTAAATGATTACAACATTCAAGTTGTTTGATTTTGACCCTGCTGCCGTTTCCTGGTTTCCTAATGAAGCTAAACATGATTGAACCTGGTCAAAATCAGGATGAGAAACCATCTGAGAAAAATTAAGACTGTAAGAGGTTTTAGTGAGTGTTAGAGCTCAACTTGAGGTCTGTGTGATGGACAATTTTAAACTATTTATTACTACATCTGAAAAGCTCTAGAATAATGATGAGGATTGTGAGATTGTGTGTAGACAATATTCATACAATTTTATGATTTCACTCACTGGTCTGTGATCTGATGTCTTCTCTCCATTTGTCCAGTCGCTCTTCTGCCTTCTTTCTACCATCCACCTCCTGTAAAATCTTTCTGTCTATTATAAAATGGCAGCCATTGTTTTGTGCCACTGTCTCCTCAATCTTCTCCAGCAGCTCCTTGATCTGAGTGTCGTCACTCCTGTTGTGATTGTTGAGAACATGATACCTGTTCCCACATTTGTCCAGCAGCCGCTGGAGATCCTGTCCTTCACTCTCAATGTGCCGCTCTATAGATGTGTCTAACAGAGAGTCTCCACGAGTGAACAGAACTATAGTGTGACTCCAGACTCTCTCACTGAGAAGATCCAGATGATCCTGCACTGCTTTTCTGTGTGTCTCTTTAAATCTAATGTCCACACGTATGATCAGTAGTACAGCGTGTGGTCCTGGAGGACACAGAGACACACTGAGCAAAATCTCCTGTTTCAGTCTCTCAGGACTGATCTCTACAGTGTAATTCCTCCACCATCCTGGAGCTTCAATGACAGTGATGTGTCTGTCTGCTACTTCTCCATGTCTCCTCACACACTGAGCAGATCTCTTCAAGTCAAACTCCTCTCTGCCCAGGATGGTGTTTCCTGTTGAACTCTTACCAGATCTTCTATACCCCATCAACACAATCCTCAGATCTGAGAGATGTTGAGCATCACCTGAAACAAATAGAACAAAACACACTTATACAAAATGATATTGTACTGAGAACATGTATCTGTACTTGTTTCTGCTCTATATACATTTAATAAATGGTCCATCCATTTCAAGTGGTCCAAAAATTCTTAAGATAGTTGTTCAATCATTTTTTATTTTCCTATACATATTGGTAATTGCAAAAACAGACAAAGTTTCATATTTTATTTGGTTTAATCACAGTGGCTGTCTTTGTGTCATGGTCCATACAGGTTGTTGCTGCTTGGAACAAAAACTGATCTTTAAAGCACATTACAAGGTTATAAACAAAACAAATACAGTAATTTTGCATATTCTTGTTCCTTAGACACTATGTAACTTTTGGCACTCTAGCAGTTAATAAACAAAACTCTTCGTCTTACAGAAGAACACTGAAGCCAGGACTACTTCTCTCTGTATATGACGAGTCATGCATGTACTGTACTTCTCTGCAGCGCTCTGTCTAAAATAGTCTAAATATAAACACTTAAGGTGTTCCATAGTGATTCAGGATAAGACAAAAACCTGGTTTGGAAGATGATGTACTCGCTCATTATATACATTTTGGAAATTTTGAAATTTAAAACAAATTTACATAATGAACATTTTAGGCTAAATGTAATGATCAAGATCACTCAAAGTTTCATTCAGGGTCGATTTATTCTCGAAATCGCCGATTGTGAATTATCAAAGACGCCATATGAGAGAAGCGACGATGCGTTGCCGACACTCATGAGATTTTTGGCATGCTAAATATCTGGACCTGTCTGTGATTCAAAATCCTGCAGTGTGAAATGTGTTCTGACTGAATATTACATCGGCAACGACCTACAGCCAATGAAAGAGCAAGTTTCAGGGCAGTAGGAAGTTCGTAGAGGAGTTACAGACCTGCGTCTCCTCAACCATTTCCTCCTCCAGTTGTGCAGTGTGAAAAGAACAGTGATCTGACGACTGAAAATCGTGCAGTGTGAACTCGGCATAAGAAAAGTATTATAGAAGCCACTGTATATAATAATTTTTGTATATAATAAATTACTTGCATCTTAGAGCGCACAGACAAAATGCAATAAGTTATGTTTTATTAACACAGTTTGGGAGGAACACATTCAAATGATCTAACTTATCATCACATCACTCCAACCAGCAATCAACATATCTAACCAATCAGCATGAGTGGAGACCTATATACAGTCCCTCCAGAAAAACGCGGAATTTTTTTGTGATTGTTGCGGGCTAAAATGCTTGATTTTGCGGCACGTTTTCTTAAAAAATGCGATGGAATATGCGGGATATTTTTGCAATTTTATGCGATGAAATTGCGGGAACTTGCAAAAACTGCGGTTTGATGAAAAACAGAAAAAAATAAAAGGTGATTCCCCCAACACCCTGTTCTCACTAGGCTACTACTTTAATGTAAAGAGTATAATCAAGCATAATCAAGCATACTAAATCACAGAATATTTAAGTTCTCATTCTGTTTTATTTCAGACCTTAATTAACACATGGCTCAAACTTACAAAACATTGAGTCAAACAAGTTCTGTAGCTTTACAAAAGGAATATGAGTTTGTAGAAAGGCGCTATATAAAATAAATGTATTATTATTAATATCCAACAACTTCTATAAAAATGAATAAATAAAATATTTTTAAAAATGTGTTCTTCTTCCTGCCTCCTCGTTTAGATGTTAGATGCCTGTTGCTACACATTTGGCCAATGTATTAAACATTAGGCATTTCTTACAATATTATTATTTATTTTTGTTTTTTTCTAAGAAATGCCTCATACTATATGAGTAGAGATGTACAGTTATTGTTAGTTATGTGTGTGTGCCTGTCCATGAGAAGGAGCAAAACTGGACTGCGGTTCTGTGTGTGCTCAAGGAGACAAAGATCTGTGGTTCTACTCATAGAAACTTATAAGGACATTACTGGAGTTCAAGCACATGAAAAGGCAGACAGCTTTTAACTGCAAGGCCTTGAAAAGGATCTGGGAAACTTTGGGAAAGTTACAACTTACATCAATGATAAACAGCAAGATAAAGATTTGGATACTGATACATCAGTAATATGCCTAGAAGACAAGAAACCCCAATCTGAAGATGGGAAGCCCAGAGCTGACTACACCTTTGACTCAATGCTTGATTATTGGATTTTATACTTGAATGATGAAGTTTTATTTGCCTTCACATCTTTGTTTATTATAAAAAGAAATTTAATTGATTACAAAAGCTGTCTACCGTGGCTTGATTTATAGTGTTTTAAGACTTTGACCAAGAACATACCACAGAGGAGTCTTCTGACCAAATTTTAAAGGATTAGTTCACTTTTAAATAAACTTTTGCTGATAATTTACTCACCCCCATGTCATCCAAGATGTCCATGTCTTTCTTTCTTCAGTCGAAAAGAAATTAAGGTTTTTGATGTAAACATTCTAGGATTTTTCTCCATATCATTAATTTCAATGGGCACCAAACGGTTGAAGGTCCAAACGACACCAGGCGATACCAGATGATGAATAAGGGTCTTATCTAGCGAAACGATCGGTCATTTTAAAAAAAAATATTAAAAAGTTTAAGTTTTATAAGCACAAATGCTGGCTTTGCTCTTTTCTCCGATGCGTGTTCGTGACGTCACGTTGTAACGCCACCTAAATTATGTTGAATACTGTTCAAGACATTAATGTTGATGTGCCTTTAAGATAACTTCTTCTATGGCGTACGTTGTAGTGTGCACGCTGTTCTCATGTGAGCGCGCATGCACTAAATAAGCTCACAGTCAAAGACTCGTATCCACTCCCCAGGATTGATGAATCTCTCGACTTCCTGGCTAGAGGGACTTTCATTTCCACCATTGACTTGGCCAGAGGCTACTGGCAGGTGGCGGTGGCGGAGAACTCAAAGCCGAAGACCGCTTTCATTTCCCACTGTGGGTTATATCAGTTTCGTGTTTTACCTTTTGGATTGTGCACAACTCAAAAGGGATCCTGCCAAATGAGGACAAAGTAAAGGCGGTGACGGATTTCAGAACCCCGACTAACACAAAACAAGTCAGACAGTTTCTGGGAATGACCAGCTATGAATGACTAGCTAGATGTTTTATCCATGATTACGCCCGCCATGCTGAGCCACTCTTTGCGTTGACCAGGATGGATGTTCCTTTTGTGTGGTTGAGTGAGTGTCAGACGGCCATGGATTTTCTCAAAGACAAGCTGACTTCTGCTCCTATTTTGAGATTCCCAGACTTTTCTCTTCCTTTCTTTATCCACACGGATGCGTGTGACAGTGGACTTGGTGCCGCACTTATGCAAAGGGACAACAATGGCAGAGATGTTGTGGTGGCCTACGTGAGTCGTTCCCTACATAAGTCTGAAAGACCATATTCCACTCCAGAAAAAGAGTGCTTAGCTGTCATTTGGGCCCTTGAACACTTCAGGCCATATATTGAAGGTCTCCATGTGACAATCTTTTCAGACCACAGCAGTTTGAGATGGCTGATGTCTCGCCCAAACCTCTCTGGCCGGCTGGCTAGGTGGTCTCTCATATTGCAGGACTTTGACTTTGACATTGTCCATAAGCCAGGGACAAGTAATAAAGTGCCCGATGCCCTTTTGCGTAACTCTGTTTCTTCCTGTGGTGCACCCTTGGGAATCCTCCCTGATTGTGCCATAATTGGGGGCCTTGACCTGCATACTTTACCGCCTGTAATGTTTTCTGATCGGGAGCACCTTAGGCAGCTGCAGCTCAATGACCCAGTTACGGGGAAACTTCTAAGGATTTTAGAGGGAAAGGACGAGAGTAACGCTGAGGAGTTGTCTCAGTATGTGATCCAGGATGGACTCCTGTACTTTGTAGATGACAACGTGTCTTGTAATCTTCACCCCATGAAGCGCCTTAAACTCTATGCACCTACGGCTGTTAAAAGGAGTTTGATGGAATATTACCATGATCACCCGATGGCTGGACACTTGGGGATGACGAAAACAATAGCAAGACTGAAACTTCGATTTTACTGGCCGAAGATATCGTCTGACGCTAAGAAGTACGTTGCCTCCTGTACTGTCTGCCAGTTCACGAAACCTAGCCAGAGGAAACCCACAGGGTTTATGATTCCCATCCGCCCACAAGCCATGGGAGTATACCGGGATGGACTTTGTAGGGCCTTTACCGCGCACACCCAGCGGAAATGCATACATCCTAGTCTTTGTGGACTATTTTTCGAAATGGGTGGAAGTAAGTGCAGTGAGAGAAGAAACTTCCCAAGTTGCTGCCAGCAGGTTGCTAAGTGAGGTCTTTGCGTGTCATGGTGCGCCTACTTATCTGATCTCGGACAGAGGGTGCCCATTTGTCAGTGAACTCTTTAAGCATGTACTCACCACCCTGGGGTCGGAACACAGACTTACAACTGCATATCACCCCCAAACTAATGCAAAGGAGAGGGTGAATCGTTCGCTGAAGACCGCCATACGTGCTTACGTTGGTAACAAACACACTGCTTGGGATCGTTACCTGCCCCAAATTTGCTTTGCCTTGAACCTGGTATTCCATACCCAGAAAGCTTGGAGTCATCAATCAGAGAAGCACATAATCATGCTAGGTCTGTTTTGAGTGAAAGCCATGCTAAAAGGAAGAAGTACTACGACCAGAGACGTCGGTCTGTATCTTACTCTGTGGATGAACTGGTCAGAGTTAAAACTCATCCTCGTTCTGATGCTCTGGCAAACTTCACGGCTAAGCTTGCACCTGTATACAGGCTCTTATCGTATTACACAAAAGCTGTCAGAAGTGAACTACAGACTGGTTGATGTGAAACAGGAGCAGACGCTGGTGTATTTCATGTCGCAAATCTGCTGCCTTTTCGTACCTGGGACTCACATGTTGAAACCGAGACTGTGCCTGCAGACGGTTCTGCTGTAGAAGCAACGACTGACAGTTCTTTGCTGAATGACATGCCTGAGGAAACAAGCAGTGGTGCTACCGCCATGAACTTAACAGACCTGCAAACTGAGGATGAATACAGTCGCCCAGTAACATCCAGTGTTCATGATCTGTCAGGAAGTGTGGACAGTGTTGGTTGTTTTCCTGACCTACAAGTTGACTCTGGAACTCAAGACGATGACTCGACTGTTGATAGTGATCTTGACAGACACCACTATGACTTGAGACCTCGAAGTGCACCAAGAATCACCTCAGACTGGTCGACTAACAGGTGGACGAATGTATACCACACTGACAAACTTGATCTTAAATAGTGTGTTAATGATGTAAGTGTGGGTTCATTTGTTTGACACTGTGAAGTGCAAAAGGTTTACCACCTTCTGTGAAAAAAAAAAAGAGTTAGCATAAATAATCAGTCTGTTGACACGTTTTGTTATGGTGTTGAACAAAAAAAAAAAAAGGGATGTCCCATATTTTGTCTATGGTTGGTTTTCATTTGTTTGAAGTATGCTGCTGCAGACTATGTATTTTGGTCCATCGGTACTGTCGTGTATGCCAGTGTATGCCTTAATACGTACTCCTGTATGGTTCTGTAATTTTGACAACTTTTCATGTGTGGGGTTGTTCAAAGTGATGTTGTACTCAGTTGTGCACGGCTGGGGCCAGCCTTTACCTTCCTGGGGGGGATCTGTAACGGCCACCTAAATTATGTTGAATACTGTTCAAGACATTAATGTTGATGTGCCTTTAAGATAACTTCTTCTATGGCGTACGTTGTAGTGTGCACGCTGTTCTGTTTATAGAGAATGCTCGTGTGACGAGAGAGATGACTGCTCTACTGCTGACTGATGTTGCAGTGTAATAATGTTACTTTTCCACTTTGATTCGTAGCGTTTATCAGAGTGCTTTCTTTTTCCTGTTTACCCTCGCTCTTTTGCATGTATGTGAAGAGTGTGGTATATTGTGCGAACCATCTATAAAGACTCGTGGGACTACCAGTGTATTTGCCCCGGGTTTTTCTTCTCGCCTCCTGTTTTCTAATTTTCATCTGGGCAGACTTCAAACCCTCTGGTAGACCTTCCCAGATAGCAAGCACTTTTGGGCCGATTCCGGCAGAAAAGCGGCACTGTCGGCTCACTGTCGACGTCGATGAAAAGATAATGGGCCATAACTCTGCCGACTGTACACAACGCATCTGGCTGACAGACAGCGTTTTCTTTATGGGCCGGTCTCGGCTGAAATAGTTGTACTCGCGGAAGGTCCATATAACTCGGTATAGATCTATCGGCCCGAGTTCGTTTCGTAATAGGCGGGCCCCAAAATATCAAGCCCTTTTGGGCCGATTCAGGTTTAAGCGCGCCAACATCGACTCAATTTCAGAGTCCGTGAAAAGATAACGGGCCAGAGCCGTGTCGACTGTACGGCTGACAGACGGCTTTTTCTGAACGGGCCAATCACGACTGAAAGCTCGTTATCTGTTTTCGGCCCGAGCTCGTTTGTCACAGGCGGGCCACCGCTGGAATTAAGGACTCCAGCGCCTGAAAAAGAGTTTTGGCGGTTATCCTGAGGAGAATCCTGCAGTCAACATTTCATGATCGAGAGAAAGGATCAGCTGCAAAACGGTAAGCAATTTAATTTATTTAATGTTCAGTTTAGTGTTTTTAAACGGATTAATTAATGGTTTGCAATGATAACATAACGTCAGTATCCATTCGGTCCCAGAGAGTGATAGTTTTGAATAACATGTTTAGAACAACTGCTGAGCTCTGGAGCACTGTTGGTTAATGCAATATCGAGTTATGAATTGAGTCAGAGTATGCGGTAGCGCCATATAATAGGCCTAACGTAAAGCACAACGTTTCGGGTGGAAGAACTTGCTTTTACCCCACAAAAACTTTCTATTAATAATTGTTAACATAAGAGCAATAATAATTCTGTTATAAAATTGCAGCTTCGCCCTCAGAGATCCTTATATATATATATATATATATATATTAGGCGGCATTATGCTATTTTGTGTAGGCTAAATACTTGAACATGTGCTGCTTTAAACAGTCTGTGTCAATAAACATAAAGATGTCACTTATGTTCAACCTTTGCAGTGTAACTTAATGATGGCTTTGCTTGATGTTGAAAAAAAAATGCCTCTCAATAATGCCTTTTACTGAAATGTTTATTTCTGACCCTGATGACATATATCTCCCATAAAATATGTTTAAAATCATAGTACTTAATATATTTTAATGCAAAGGGAATTTCTATGATTTTGTGTCATAAACTAACGTTTAACCTGAACACACTGTTTTGGAGTCTTTTTTTTTTTTTTTTTTACAGATATTTTAAACTCATGCATAAACTCTGGATGCAATTAATCAAATATATAGGTGCTAAAGAAAAGTAATGCTTAAGACTTAATAATGACCTTACAATATGTATTCTTTTATTTCAAAGCTGCAGTTCAGAGAAACCCTGCTGAAATGGAGGATGAGGGGACCATGAAGAGGTGGCTGCAACTGGCAGCAAATTGAAAGGGCGGATGCAAGTCTTCTTAGTGTTGTTCAGGGGCCTCATGTATAAAACTTTCCATAGATTTCATACTAAAAGTGTGCGTATGCATAAAAGCCAGATTTTCACAAATTTTCAAAATTATAACACCATGCTTACGCCACAACCTGCGCAAAATTATCTTTATAAAATCCAGTCAGCTGAAGATTGTGCGTACATGAATCTTTTCCTGTCTCCTCCATGAAATCACCATATATGGAGCTTACAACACCTAGTTTTATTATGCATTACGTCACCTGCATATCATTTCCTTGCATATTCCCATCCACGTGACACTGTGTTTAACTGTACAAGACATTAGGAAAATATGACGATAAATGTCGTCAAATTACATTGCTAAAAATCATTCACTCTCCTTCTCTTGTTTTAGAAAAATAAATAAATAAATAAAGCGTATAAAATACTGTTCAGAATGGTTTCAGTGAAGAGTTATTTTAAACCGTTGTCTAGTAGCCAAATAGTATTGTTTTTTTTTTTTTCAAATGTACATAGCATTTACAAACATAGCCTATATTTTAGGATGTTTATATATTTTTAATTGATATTAAACACCCATCTCTTGTTGAATGTTAGAATTGTCATGTTGCATAAATAAGGTAAACTATAACCAGAAACACTACCTACAACATACAATATACTTGTTTCATCATATGAAGAATAACATTTATGCTAAAATTAGTCTGTCTGTCTCATTCCATTTCCAGAACGGATGGTTGAGATGACCACAACAGCCCTGAATGTCTGCAGAGAACATGCCAACTAAATGAGCTCTGGAGACGGATCTGCTGTGAAGACCTCATCAACACAACAGTCTACAGCACAGATCTTCAGCAAAGATCACGAGAACCAGACGAGACCTCTGCAAGGCCACTTCAACTTCTCTTCTCTCTACATGTGCCATTGTGCTGTGTTCGATCCTCAAGCTGAATGATATCAGTCCACAATCTAACTTCTGATGCAGCTGAATCATAATCACACTGCATTTGTTTGGCCAGAGGAAAACTGGCCCTCAACTGAGTCTGGTTTCTCCCAGGGTTTATTTCCTTCATTCTGTCATCTGATGGAGTTCGGGTTCTTGTCACTATCACCTCTGGCTTGCTTAGTTGGACACCTACTTTTCAATAATATTGATCTGACTGCATTGACACTATTAGATGAGAACTCAACAGAGCTGGATTATGACATTACTGTTTTCTGCAGAACTGCTTTAAAGTGGAATTGTACTCATTGAACTGAACTGAAACAACACTGAAATGACTTCAGCCTAACAATCACACTGTGTTTTGTCTGTTTGCATAATTTAATTCACTATTTTCCAGTTTATCACTGTAAAGCTTCTTTGAAACAAACTGTAATGTAGGTTATAAAGCACTTTGTGAAGGTGACTTAACTTGAAATTTGGAAATTATTGCTAAAAGAATTTTTATGTGTAAGAAAGGATGTTGTTTCTCCATTTAATATACAGTAAATAATTAACTTAGTATTTAGTGGTTTAAAATGTATGTTGTTAATAAATGTTTATAGTGGATGCATTGTTAATACTTATAGTGTATTTGTTAATTTTATAATAAAATGTCTTCATCTTTTTAAATGGTTGATTGTGTTTCACTTGAATTACATTTAGCAGTTTTTGGACCACATCTGGCCCGGGGACCAAGCCGAATCTCAGCCAGATGTGTTTTACAGTGCCTGGGCCAGACCTGGGCCATATAAAACAATTTAAGTCAATTTCCAGTGTGCTGGCCAGATCTGGGCCACATCCATAAATAAGAGTCTTTTTACAGGGTGTGGGCCGCATCTGGGCCAGAGGAAGTTGTTTTGTCTGTTTTCAGTGTGAGGACCAGTTTTGGGCCGGGGACCCAGCCAGAACTGGGCCGGAATTGAAGCAAGGATGTGGCCCAGTAGTGGGCCGGACAAATTTTGCTATCTGGGTTACAACGTAATACGCAATTACGTTGGAAAGGTCACGGTTGACGTAGGCGTAGCAACCACAGTTTCATTCGCTCAGGATTGTGTATAGGAAATCTCTGAAAAGTCACAAATTTCTGTCCTGACAAAAAATTTCTTTTAGGCTTTCTAATATTAAAACACCCAGGATACGCACACCTTTCAAGCGTGAGTTTAAAATATTCTAACTGACCGCCAGAGTGAGTTTTTTTTAAGGCGATCCTTATTTTAGAACGTTTGCCCTTATTGTTTCCATGGCGACGCGTGCGCGTCACGAGCGCTGAACTTTGCCACAATAACACTGTATGAGAGATGGACTATTATTTTGTTTTCCCTTTTTTATTTAAAATATTCACAAACTTGCTTACATGTCTTCAACTATATGATATTCCGATTCTCAAATATGTGTGTGTGAGTGAGTGTGTTTTGTCATTTAAAAACCTTTATAAATGATCTTTATCTTGATCTATAATTCGAGATAGGCGCCGCCATCTTAGTTTGCGCTGCAGTTCACAGAGTTCTGTCAGTCTGATTTACAGCAGGTGAATACATCAGTTTCTCCTGAAATATATGCAAGTAAGTGGCTGGTGAACTGGAAGAATAAGAGAGTAAACTTTATAGTTACTTAGACCCATTATGTGTGTCTGATATTAATAAATGTCGGCAAATTATATTTGAATTCAATGTTTATTGATGCTTCCGCTGACGTCTGACATCAGTGTGTATTGTATAAACTCCAAATGTATTGTTTAATGGTGCTTATGCGTATTTAAATGTCTGAAACCTTAAAAGAAACATTATGTGGCTGAAAACGCTGCATAGCTGTGATGACAAGAGAGCACGCGTCCGTCTCGCAGCCAGAGCGCGAAAGCACAGTTTGAATCTAGCAGTTATGTGACGTCGCTGAACATTCTAAATCCCATATGTGGAACCGTACGCCCAGGGGCACAAAAATAAACATCCCATTTGTGGGAATGTACCGCTCAAAGGGTTAAACAATAAACTGACACAAAGACATTTGAATATGTGTATACGATCCTCCTTCCACACATTTGTAATGTAAACACTGACTCGACAGTCGACACTTCCAGTGTTGCCAGCTATTTTCAAAGGAAAGTAGCTAAAGCCTGCCCCAAAAGTCGCTAAATGTCGCTAAATGACGTCATGCGTCAATTAGCATATTCGTGACGTCATCACGTCGGTTGCATTCTGCCTGTTTTCTCTCCTAATCCGTGCTCACATACGTATTTTAATACAATATAACATAATATAGCCGAATATCAAATAAAATTGCTCTCATTTCATAATATATATATATATATATATATATATATATATTTTTTTTTTTTTTTTTTTTTTTTTTTTTTTTGGTCAGGCAACAGAACGAGTATGATATAATGAATGACTACATTTTTTATATATGTAAATTACAGGAATTAAGAGAGTTCGGAAACTGGATGAACTAAGACTGTGATAGTGAGTAATAAGCACACAACAAAAATGGAAATCAAAACGGTAAAATTAAATTCTTTAAATATAAAACAAAGGAGAATCAGAAATAGTGTTTAGTCCGTGGCAACACTGTGTGCTCGTGTAGCTCGCTCATTTACGTCTGTCAGATGCCGTGCACTGAATGTGTTGCTGCTCCTCTCAGCCACTCAATGAACAGAGTAGACGCTGAGAGAAGTGTGACGGCAGCGGGAAAGCAAGACCTCGCGCTCACAGGACGGTGCTGGCGACATTTGGAAAGTTACTGAGGTGTGTCCAAAAAGTCGCTAGGTTTGTCGCTAGGCGCTTTTTTGAAAAATAGTCACTAAAGGGGTCTGAAAAGTCGCTAAATCTAGCGACAAAGTCGCTAACGCCTGTTTCACACATAATCCGTCTGCAGTGCGTGTGCGGTCCGTATGCAGTGCGTATGTGTTGCTGAAGCAGGAAGCGGCCATTTTGCCTTCACACAGCCAATAGTATGTTCCTGCACAACCGGAGGCTGCAGTTTCAGGACCGCAGATCTAGGACCGCAGTTCTAGGACCCTAGTTATTCGTGACAGCGCCACCTACCGTACTGGATGATATAGCGATGGCTGCGGTTTCAGGACCGCAGTTCTAGGGCCCTGTTGGTTTAGTTTGTAGTCAGGTTTGCATATAGCATCAATATATTAATCTCAGTAGTATTTGTTTTTAAATGTGATTTTTGATTCAAAATGCAACAGAGGTTAATTACTAAGTGTGCTTTGAGTCACAATTTTAAATTTAAACATGAATTTACACAAAATATAAATGAAAATTGTATATAAATTTTAAAACAATTGTAAAAAAAGGACTTTAACTTTAAGTCTTAGTCTCTTGAATTATATAGTATATTGATTAACCTCCTTAAAGTGAATTAGCTCATTATCAAGTAAGTTAAAGTTGGAATCAGCGTATGCAGTCACTAAATTACAGCCATATTTTAAAGGTTGTTGAGAGGCAAGACAAGACACAAGAATGATTCAAGAATGTTTGTTTGTTTGTTTATTTATATACATGTCATTTTTGCGACAACGGCACCAAAGCGAACCCCTTTTCCATCAGTTGCTGCATGGATAGAATGGCTGTAGGCTTCAACTCTAGAGAAAGATAGAGCGAGAGACAGAGAGAGAGAGAGATTTGATTGATTTTTAACCCACACTTTTATTACATCAATAACAAAGAAACATCAAACCAAAAACAATCAGCACAACAAAAGACTAAAAATTAACCCCCCCTCAAACACAGTACAAAAAACCTCATTAAAACACCACTGCAATACAAAAGTATCCAAATCCTGCATCTCTTTATAATATTTAAACTCAACTGAGATCCTAGACCTAATAAATGCCTTAAACAACAATACACAATCTTGGCCATGTATACTTTTAATCTTGTTTTTCCTTGAAATATATATGGCCATTTTTGCCTGGCCGACCATAAAATTAATCAACTGCCATTTAAATCTTTGATTGCGGGTATATCCAGCCCCATAAATGAAAGCCTTAGGGGTAAAACTTTCCTTAAAGCCTAAAAACAATTGTTTTAACAATACAAAAAGAGGCTTAAGC
Source organism: Ancherythroculter nigrocauda (assembly GCA_036281575.1). Classification (NCBI taxonomy): domain Eukaryota; kingdom Metazoa; phylum Chordata; class Actinopteri; order Cypriniformes; family Xenocyprididae; genus Ancherythroculter; species Ancherythroculter nigrocauda. The sequence goes on from VTFQ01000015.1 coordinate 29,298,227, forward strand.
CTAATACATTCAAGAAAACAATGAAAAATTGTTTCTCTTAACCCACAAAAAACACAACCTTCATTAACATTGCAGTTAATAATTGAAACAAAAGCATTAACAGCAACAGCCCCCTTCAGGATCCTCCATTGAAGGTCTCCTGATTTTTTCATCAATGGTGGTTTGTATAAAACCCTCCAAAAAGGTTTAACGTCATTTCCAATGTCAAATTTCTCCCTCCAAACATTATCAGTTTTATCACACAGTGTGGACTTGTACAATATCTTAACAAAACATTTGTAAATCACTTTTCCATTTACTTCTTTTAATAATAAGTCCTGAAGCCCATCCAAGTTTAACAAAATACCAGACATCTCCTTTAAATCTGGTGTAATCCAATGCTCAGGAAAAGGGTCTCTCAAATCAGGAAGCAAATGTCCTTCCTCAAAACTTTTAAGAAATGACAATTCCTCTACTGTCAGTTTCTTTTTCCATAACTCCATGATTGTTGAGGTTTGTCGCAAGGACTTTTGTCCCAATAAAGATGCCACAGCCACAATGTTTTTCAACTCAGATCCGGCCACTTTAATCATGTGACCAAGTTTTACAGTCTGAGTGTCACACAATCTCTGAGACAGATTTGGCACTTGATCTGTAATGTCCAAACGAGCCCCCTTAACTAGAGGCTCTTCTAACAACCAGAACAGAGAAGTAGTATTTTCTGGTCTTTTAATGATGAAAGATCCCCACACTTTAAACAATCCATGATAGAATGAAGATAGTCCACTCAAACGTAGCTTTTTGGTATCCATTAAAAACAAAGCAGAATCTAGTCCAAGTCCATCCACTCTGTGAAGAATGCTTTTCGCAACTTCTCTCCACATCACATCCACAGAGCCTGTTAAAAACTTCTGAATGAACTGTAACCGAAACGTTGCATATCTGCTTGACAGAGACACCAAACCTTGTCCTCCCTCCTCCACTGGCAAGAAAAGCATACTTTGAGGGACCCAGTGCAGCTTGTCCCAGAAGAAGTCCACTAAAATTGTTTGTAAACGTGATAATAGTCCTGTGGGGGGTTCCACACAAGAGAGCTTATGCCACATAGTTGAGGCTATTAAGTTATTCAGAATTAGTACTCTCCCTCTAAAAGATAACTGGGAGTGAATCCATTTCCATTTCTTTAGTCTGCCTTCCATTTTTTCTATAATCCCATCCCAGTTTTTCTGCTGCACAGATTCATCTCCAAGATGCACACCCAAATACTTAAGACCTCCCCTTTTCCATTTCAACCCACCAGGTAAAATCGGTAAACCATTCTTCCATTTACCTTTAATCAGTGCATCACTTTTCTCCCAATTCACTCTTGCAGCAGAAATTGCACCAAATTCATTAACAGTTGCTGACAAATTAATAACATCATCTTTTCCATTGATTAAAATCATGACATCATCCGCATAGGCAGACATTTGATGTTGAACACTGTAATTCGTTAAATTAAATCCTTGAATACAGGAACGCAACTTATTTAACATTGGTTCTATTGCCAAGGAATACAACATTCCAGAGAGAGCACATCCCTGCCTTATACCTCTACCAATTTTAAAAGGGGCACTCAAACCACCATTGATCTTCAGTACGCTCTCAATGTCTGTGTACAATACTTTAATCATTCCACTAAAATTAGACCCAAAGCCAAAAGAATCAAGTGTGTTCCAAAGATATTGATGCTCTATTCGATCAAAAGCTTTTTCTTGATCAATTAAAATAAACCCTATATCAAGATCAAGGTAATCAGAGACATCCAAAATATCTCTGATAAGATTAATATTATCCATAATCGACCTTCCGGGTATACAATAGGTCTGGTCAGAATGAACCACTTGTCCCATCACATCTTTTAATCTATTAGCCAAAGCCTTAGAGAAAATTTTTAAATCTGTACAAAGTAAACTCACAGGTCGCCAATTCTTAATTTCCTGCAAGTCACCTTTCTTTGGCAGTAAGGTGACCACTGCCCTCCTACAACTTAGAGGGAGGGAACCCACAGTCAAACTTTCATTTAAAACATCCAAAAGGTCTTTGCCCATCACACCCCAAAAAGCCTTATAAAACTTAATGGAGAGGCCATCAATAACTGGTGCTTTACCAGTTTTCATATCTTTCAAAGCATTAAAAAGCTCCTGCTCCGTAAGAGGCTTCTCAAGTTTTACTACAGAGTCATGAGTAATTTTTGTCAAGCCATCATAAAATTTGGCAGATAACTCATCATTCTGTTTATATTCACTACTATATAACTTAGCATAGAATTGTACAGCCCTTTTCCTAATACTTGTGGGCTCTTTCAATTCCTGCCCATTCTCTGTTCGAATAGAGTGAATAAATCGACTCTGCCCATTTTTCCGTTCTAAGCCAAAAAAAAACCTTGATGGGGCATCCATTTGTGTGAGCATCTGATAACGTGATCTAACCAGAGCCCCTTGTGTCTTTATACCCAGCAGGTCTGTAAGAAATGACTTCTTGGATTTAAGAGCATCAAGACATTGTTGTTCCCCAGTAACTTCAACCAACTTTTGCAAGTCAATAATCTCAGATTCAAGTTTCCTCATTGAGTGCGTAATATCCCTAGAGACATTGAAAGCGTACTGTTGACATAATGCTTTAATTTCCACTTTCCCACAATCCCACCATTGTCTTAAATCACTAAAACAATTTTTCCTATTTTTGAAAATTTCCCAAAAATTACAAAACACATTCCTAAAATTCATGTCACCCAACAAAGATGCATTAAAATGCCAATAAGCACTCTTTATTTTAACATTTGCTATAAACACTTCACATAAAACCAAACAGTGATCCGAAAACCCAACTGGCATAATTGAACACTTTTTAACAATATTAAAATGATATCTAAAACAATAAAACCTATCAAGTCTGGCCATTGAAATAACATTATCTCTGGAATGTGTCCATGTATACTGCCTATTGTTGCTGTTCAATTCTCTCCACACATCACACAGACTGTGGATTTCAGTCAATTCACGTATTACACAACTTGAAGCAGCATGAGGTTCCAAATGATTCCTATCAAGAGCATCATTTTCCGTGCAGTTAAAATCCCCCCCCCACAAAAAGATAATCATCTGAATTACAACTTTGTAAAAAACCACTGACATTTTTAAAAAAGGCAATTCTTTCAGTACTGTTGGTAGGAGCATATATATTTAGAAAAACAAAATTAAAATTTTCAAATTTTGCTTGTAAAAATAATAACCTACCAGGTATAATTTGCTTTATTTCACATGAAATTGGCAAAAACCTTTGCGCAAAAAGAATGGCCACTCCGCCTTTAATGGAGCTCAAATGTGAGAGGTACACTTCCCCTTTCCATTCTTTCCTCCAGTCAATTTCATTCAAGCAATCACTGTGTGTTTCCTGTATAAATGTTACATCAATATTTCTCTGAGTAATTAACTCAAATAATAGTGCTCTTTTTTGAATATCTCTGGCACCATTCAAATTAAGGGTGCCCACTTTTATTGCACTCATTTGATTAAATAGTTTTAAACAACATATAAAAACACACAGTAACTTGAAAAAAAGAATCCTATGTAGTTTCAAATCCATCTTCATTCTTTAATTCCAACTTCACTTTAGAAACAAATTTCTTCAGTCTATATATCTCCTGTACAGTGAATTGTTCTTCACCTTCTCCCCTCATCAACATCACAACTGAATCAATGAATGCTTTCCGGTCTTGAAAATAATCTACAACCTGGACATTCTTCATATTCTTTGTCTTTTGTAGAAAACTTCTCACTTTTGCAAAAGAATAGCTTTGTTGGCCTTTCTCATTGTTATCATCTACAGCTTCACTATCAGAATCATCCATTGTACTATGTTCAGTCTCATCACTCTTGCAAGCTTGTTTATTCATCACCATTTCATCAGTTATTTTTCTTGGGGATTTCCTAACACGTTTCCTCTTACTAGAAGGAGCTTTAAATAAAGCCTCATCTTTTTCAAACTCAATACTTTTTTTCTCCTCAGCCACAATACATTCAGCTACAGCTATAACAGTATCAGTAGTCACATCAGTTTCACTTTCATCCTCATTTTCTGTAACTCCTGAAACAACCTCCATATCCTCACCCTCAACCTCTCCAACGTCAACACTCTTACTGTTTTCACCATCTCCGCGCTGCTTTTGCGCATTCATCGTAACGTTAACAATAGTCTGCTCCACATTGCTACTACCGGCATTTTCATTTGTCATCACACCAGCCTCTGTATCCTCAACCCTCACAGGGCACGCTCGTTTGGTGTGACCTTCTTTGCCACACTCAAAACACTTCATTGTGTCAGAAGATACAAAAATTACATAATCAAATCCGTCGATTCGAAATTTGAACGCCACATTCAATTCATCATCGGCCTTGTTTAAAACCATATACACTTGCCGTCTAAAACAAACAACATGTTTGAGCAATGGAGACTTACAACCGAGTGGTATTTTTTTCATTTGCGACATGATCTTGCCATGCCGAGACAACTCTGCTACTAGCAACTCATCCTTAATAAAAGGTGGGACATTGGAGAGGATTATTCTTTTCGCTGGTTGATTTAGCGGTACAACAGAAACCAGTGTATCTTGGATCACAACTCCACTTTGCACCACACCATTCACTTTCTCTATAGCATCCAAAAAAATAACTACAGCGCTATTCATTCGGGAGGCAGACACAATACTATCATAACCAACAGCCTTCCCAACAGCCAAAGCACAATCTTCAACCGAACAATTAAAAACCGGCACAACTTTAATGCCATGCCGGCGTGAAAGGTGGTCAAAACTTTGACCAGGCGCCACCGGCGCCGCCATAATAACCCGGCAAACGCCGGCCTACGGCGTCCTCTCACTATATGCCTCACACAATAATTATTCCTCTACAAAATTATACCAACACGTTAAAACAACCAATACTAAAACACTTATGAAAAAACAGCTAGGAAAAGCAGGAATAAAAGAGAAAAAAGATTCACTCTCAGCACAGCAGCGCTCTCACTCACACGTTCTCGCAACACTCACCCCGCACATGCGCATGAAACGAGAGAGAGAGAGAGAGAGAGAGAGAGAGAGAGAGAGAGAGAGAAATAAGAAACATTTGTTTAACATATTCAACTGGAATATATATGATTTAACACTTATGCACTGTTGGAGTTTTAGAGAGAGAGCCAAACAGAATATTCATGTTACTGACATCAAATTACAAACTTCAAATGTCCAAGTACATAAGAGCAATACCCACCAATTGAATGGTCTCCCTTCTTTCCTCAATTGTTTGTCAATCTTTCTATTAAATTCTTCCACTTCACTGAAATAGTTATCAGAGAACAATCACTTTGTGATAACAGAAATATCAGTAGCAAAATGGTGCACTAGGCATTGTGCAAAAATAATTCATATTGTACTCTGACCTGATGGGTGGAACAAAGCTGAACTACAGAACGGGCAGTGAAAGTCCTTGCAGCATGTGGTGCATCTCTTGAATTCGGGCAGGGATCTCCCTTTTTGGATTGTTATATGCATCTTGAAAAAGAGAGAGCCTACTTGTTAGAATATTTTAAGATCATGAAAATATCCCTAGTGCCTTAATCATCTGTCATACAATGAGCCAAACCAAATCCATAAAATCACTTCATATTGGCCATGCAGAACATGACAGAAACTAACAAATGATAACAATGGACTGTATGTGGAGTAGGCCTGCAGATTAGGCCAAACGTCTCATTCATCATTGCAAAACAATGCCAAAACAACACAGTGCAACTAGGCAGTTTAATTATGAAATATATTTTATACTTAAATATGGTAAAACAACGAATATTAAGCCACACTAATACATTAAGCTGCAGGTAAATCTTACAAACCTTACATCAACCATGCTCTTGTCACCTGATAAATTTAATTAATCTGCTGGCTAGATTCACTTATAATACTTCGTCATTAAAACTCAACAAGGATTTATGAAATCATGGCCACGAATTAACATCGTAGTAATTAATAAAACTAGCTCACAAATTCTTAATTTGGTGGGAATTAATTATTAATTAATAGTTAGCAGTTCTCAATATGTAAACTTCGCACCGTTTAAACGTTATCAAATAAAACTTAATTAAATATCGGTACTCACCGTCTGATTGCTGTCCACATTGTTCATCTTTAATTAGTGTTGATCCAGTACGGTAGGTGGCGCTGTCACGAAAAACTAAGGTCCTAGAACCGCGGTCCTAGAAATGCGGTCCTGAAACTGCAGCCTCCGGTTGTGCAGGAATACCCTTCTCCACACAGCACACGTTTGCAGTGCGTAATGTTATATTCATTACGCTTATATATTGACAGTTGCTGGAGTAGTTTAGTACACGTAAACATGACACAAAGATTTGAAAACTTACTGTCGACACAAACAGCCGACGAAACTGCTTCCCATGCCTTTTCCTTCGCATTCAAATCTTTGTACAATACATTCTGCGGGTCATACAGAATTTTATGTTTTTCCACCTCAACGATGAGACGAGTGTCATCCGTGTCACCTTGTTTTTGAATAGGTCCGCCTGTCACGTCATTGCCTGCTGGGATGCGAGTTTCCCTCCAATGGGGAAAAACATATCTGATCGCATTATGCAAGTAAACACTGTTCATTTTTTTTTTTAAATAAAATAATTGTTTTGAAATGATACAACTGAACTGTGAAATTGAAATGTTTCCTTTTGGCATGAATATAACTTGTTGCTGGCATGGCGTTAAATCATAAAAAAAAAAAAAATTCTTTATGTAATGTACTAAATGTACAAAATAGTTTAAATGTGCATAATTTCTTTTTTTCTCTTTTTTTTTACAATTTCAGGTCAATCCATGCTCATTTTGCCCACACACAAAATAGACTCGGTACGTAAACGATTGCTGCACTGCTGCAGACGCACCGCTCCTGGAACGCAATGACGGACCGCAACCGCGTGCAGTGTGAACGCTCTAATCCGTTAACATGGGTGCGTAAAAAAATACGCAACGCATACGCACTGCAGACGGATTATGTGTGAAACAGGCGTAAGTTGGCAACACTGGATACTTCCGCCTACATCAACCGTGACCTTTTCAACGTAATTGCGTATTACGTGACGTCACGATTGCGCATCGGAGAAAAGGGCAAGGCCAGCATTTGTGCTTATAAAACTTAAACTTTTTAATTTTGTTTTTAAAATGACCAATCGTTTCGCTACATAAGACCATTCATCGTCTGGTGTCGTTTAAAGCCCTTTGAAGCTGCACTGAAACTGCCATTTGGACCTTCAACCGTTTGGTGCCCATTGATATGAATGATATGGAGAAAAATCCTAGAATGTTTATATCAAAAACCTTAATTTCTTTTCGACTGAAGAAAGAAAGACATGGACATCTTGGATGACATAGGGGTGAGTAAATTATCAGCAAAAGTTTATTTAAAAGTGGAGTAATCCTTTAAGTAATTTAAAATGCTTATGATTTAAGCCAGACTCAACTTACTTTACCTAACCTGAGAATAATAAATAAGGTTAAAGGTGTTACGATCAAAATACACACCGCAAAACACAACGGATAGATCTAAGCACTCAAAAAAAAGGAAAATTAAAAATGGTCAAGCAACTGCCATTATACCACTTGAGGTGGACCGACTCACATAATAAAACAACTCAGGGATAATGCTGAGTCATTATTAATCCTGAAAGGGTGAACAAGACGTCCTGTTCATACGTCACGTCCTGTTTGTTGCTGCCGCGTTGTTTGAGCCAGAGCTCCGTCGAGCTGATTCCTAATTGTTTGTTTTTGCCTCGTAAAATCTAACTTATAATCTATCACTCTTTCTTTTTCGGTGGGGGAACACATCCCCAACATTATTTTATATAAAAAACATTTGGATTACCTTGATATCGCTAGTTTTATCCGACTTCCCGAACTTTCGCTACTAGCTTTAGCCCGTTAGCATTAGCGGCGTGCCACGCCCACGCTACGCTAGCGTTTGTACTCTTCTCTCTCACAATATTATTATTTCATCTAAGTTACTCTAATGGCGAGTGTATTGGATGTTTCTCTACCTTTGTGTGCAGGTGAGGACACGTTTGAGCTGCATGCGGTGCAGTTGGAACTGGAGGCCGTGGAGCGGCAGATCCGGATCCTTCTCGAGAAGCAGGCCGAGCTACGCGAGCGGCAGACAGCGCTGGAAACTTCTCGCGCTGGCGCTCACCAACCCTCGGTAAGTTTGCAGCGCGATATTAACACTCCTGCTTCCTCTACGCCGTGTGTTTCTCTGCACAGGGCCCGAGCACCAACGCGTTCATCCCAGCCCTCGTTCACTCCGGCGCCGTCACACCAGGGACCTTGGGTGCTTCAGCAGCGGAAGACGCGAGCCAGGCCTCGGACCAGGACCTCTCCTCCTCCGCTGCCCCCGGTCTTCGACGTCTCGACACGGAACCGCTTCTCCCCTCTTCGCGAGGCAGAACGCGACGCTGTGGTCATCGGAGACTCCATCGTCCGCCACGTCCACGCTACCACAGCCAAAGGTAAGGTGCGCAGTCACTGTTTTCCTGGTGCTCGTGTTCTCGATGTGTCTGTGCAGATTCCCGCGATCCTCAACGGTGCTGAGACCATCGGAGCTGTAGTGCTGCACGCGGGGGTGAACGACACCAGGCTGCGGCAGACGGAGGTGCTGAAGCAGGACTTCAGAAGCCTGATCGAGACGGTACGAGCCACATCGCCCGCGACGAAGATCATCGTGTCCGGACCGCTTCCGACGTACCGACGAGGACATGAAAGGTTCAGTAGATTATTTGCTCTAAATGAATGGTTGATGTCTTGGTGTAATGAACAGAAGCTGCTCTTTGTAAATAATTGGAATCTTTTCTGGGAGCGTCCTAGGCTTTTCCGTGCTGATGGCCTGCACCCCAGCAGCATCGGAGCTGATCTTCTGTCAGAGAACATCTCCAAGACGCTTCGCACCATATGACTAGTAAGTCAAACCTCAAATCACAGCCTGTGTTCTGCCCACTTCATTGATAGAAATGTGAGTGTAGTACAGTCCATAGAAACTGTGTCTATTCCCCGAATAGTGAGGTTTAACAATAAAAATAAAGGATCTAGAAAAAACCTAATCGTGATCAAACCAGATTTTTGTAAAATTACTGAACAAAAACAATCTCTAAAGCTAGGGCTACTAAACATTAGATCGCTGACACCGAAGGCAGTTATCATAAATGAAATTATCACGGATAATAGTCTTGATGTAATTTGCCTTACTGAAACATGGCTTAAAGCAAATGATTATTTTGGTCTTAATGAGTCTTGTCCACCTGGCTACCATTATAAAAATAAATGCCGCCTGATTGGCCGTGGCGGTGGTGTAGCAACAATCTATAGAGAGATACTTAATGTTACTCAGAGAACAAACTATAGGTTTAATTCATTTGAAATTCTTATGCTAAATGTTACACTCTCAGATATAAGTAAAAAGTCGCTACTATCTCTTGCTTTGGCTACCATTTATAGACCTCCAGGGCCTTATGCTGATTTCCTAAAAGAGTTTGCAGACTTTCTCTCAGACCTTTTGGTCAACGTCGATAAAGCACTGATTGTTGGAGATTTTAACATTCATGTAGACAATATAAATGATGCGTTAGGGGCTGCGTTTACAGATTTACTAAACTCATTTGGGGTCGAACAAAACGTCACTGGACCCACTCACCGTCTTAATCATACTCTAGATTTAATTATATCACATGGAATAAATCCTACCGATATAGAAATTCTACCGCAAAGTGATGACGTCTCTGATCACTATCTTGTAACATGCGTACTGCATACTGATGATATTTGTCAAATTGCGCCACGATATCGACTAGGCAGAACAATTCTCCCGACAACTATAGATAAATTCACAAATAATCTGCCTGATCTGTCTCAGCTGCTCATCGTACCCGAACACGCAAATGATCTTGAGGAAATGACTAGCAGTATGTGCACCATTTTTACTAGTACATTAGATACTGTTGCACCGATGAGATTAAAAAAGGTTAGAGAGAAAAATACTGTTCCATGGTACAACAGTATTACTCGCTCTATCAAAAGAAAAACTCGTAATCTAGAACGCAAATGGAGACAAACTTGTTTAGAGGTCTTCAGAATCGCATGGAAAGACAGTTCGTCCCGCTATAGAAAGACTCTAAAAGCAGCCAGGGCTGAGCATCTTCGCAAACTTATAGAGAATAACCAAAACAATCCACGGTTCTTATTTAGTACAGTAGCTAGATTAACAAATAAACAGATATCACCAGAACAAAATGTTTCATTACAGTTTAGTAGTGATGACTTTATGAATTTCTTTAATGAAAAAATCGAAAGTATCAGAAATAAAATTGTAAATGTACAACCTTTGACAGAGTTTTATGATTCAGCCTCAATTATCGCCCCTCAAGAACAATTGCAGTGCTTTACAACTATAGGACAGGAAGAGCTAAATAAACTTATTACTGCGTCTAAACCAACAACATGTTTATTAGATCCAATACCCACTAAACTACTGAAAGAACTTTTACCTGTAGCAGAAGAGCCTCTTCTCAATATTATCAACTCGTCTTTATCTCTAGGTCACTTCCCACGACCGTTCAAGCTAGCAGTTATTAAGCCTCTCATTAAGAAACCACAATTAGATCCAAACGTATTAGCAAATTACAGACCCATTTCAAATCTTCCATTTATGTCTAAAATACTAGAAAAAGTGGTGTCGGTCCAATTGTGCTCCTTCTTGCAAAAAAACTCTATCTATGAAAAATTTCAGTCAGGATTCAGGTCTCATCATAGCACAGAAACTGCGCTTGTTAAAATTACAAACGACTTGCTTCTAGCTTCTGACCAAGGCTGTGTCTCAATACTAGTGTTACTTGATCTCAGTGCTGCGTTTGACACTATAGATCATATAATACTCTTAGATCGACTACAAAATTACACTGGTATTCAGGGACAGGCATTACGGTGGTTTAAGTCATACCTATCAGACCGTCACAATTTTGTTTATATAAACGGGGAAAAATCTAAGATAACGATAGTAAACTATGGAGTGCCGCAAGGATCTGTGTTAGGACCTCTGCTATTTTCAATCTACATGCTGCCACTCGGCAATATTATAAGAAAACATGGGTATAAATGCAAAGTCCTAGATTAACTTAACTTGGAACACAGTGGCAGGAAAAATGGGTTCTTTCTTACTCATCACAGTCAGTCCAAAGTCCGTGAACAAGTTCGAGTTTAATCAAAATTACAAAATTAAACACAAATCTTGTTGGTTCTTCTTGTATCCTAGAATATAACACTTATTAAACCTTTATCCTGTGTTTCCTTAAACGTCTAAACACAAGTTTTATCCATAAAAGACAGCAACGGTAAGAAAACTGTTTCTCCCTTACTTTTCTGCCTGAACCCGTTCAGTCTCGCGTAACACCAAGTGGGCGTGGCAGTTAAAGAAACAGAATATAAATTATACATACAGAAAACATAAGAAATAATAATAATGATACAGGAAATATCAGAATTGCCTTTCAAAGAAAATCACAATTACATTTGTTATTACTTATCAACACTTTAAACAAACAAAATATACAAGTTATTGACATATCAAATTGGCTCTTACATTCCAGCCCCTAATTGTCTTTGTGTTCAACAAAACAATTACTAACCTATTTGTTCCAAAGAGCCAAACAAATTTCTTAAAGGTAACATATAGTCTTGACTAAACCTCAGAAAAATCTTCAACAAGATGTTGACCTGAATTTAAGCAATAAAAAATTACAGATCCTTTAGTTAAGATTATGTGAAAGGGACTAGCCTATAAGTCTGCCTCTAAAAGTAAACAAAGTTTAGTAACAGGTCGCAAAAGAGTGTTTGTGTTGGTTTTAACTTGGGCTTGTCGCACAAGACCTTTGTTGTCTGTGAATGTTTGTAGCACACGTCCCATTACCCAAGAGTTTCGCGGTGCAGAATCATCAGCAACCAATACAATGTCCCCAGGCTTCAGATTTTTCATTAGGCTTTGCCACTTTTGTCTTTCTTGTAAGTCTGGCAAGTATTCTTTGATCCAGCGCTTCCAAAATAGGTCAGCCATGTACTGAACCTGGCGCCACCTACGTCTCGAATATAGGTCTGCTTTATCAAAAACCCCAGGGGGCATGGACGGTTTTACTTTCAGTAGCAGCAAATGATTTGGAGTGAGGGCCTCCAAGTCGTTTGGGTCATTGGACACCTTAGTGATGGGGCGACTATTGATTATTGCCTCCACCTCACATAAGAGCGTCTGAAGACTTTCTTCATCAAGAGACTGCTGTTTTACAATGGAGTTGAGAATTTTGACCAATAAAAATCAGAAACACCAGCAACATTTGCTGTTGGACTGATAATGTCAGGGAACATGACTATCATTGTCACACTGATCCAACAAAACCCAAGAGCCCCTGGAAGCTGATGTTTGTTGGGTCAGATCTTCAGATTCAGTCTCTTAATAAAGTCCATCTTCTACATGAAAACACAAAACAAAGAGAGAAACACAGAATAGAAAAACACAGCCCTGTCTGTATGTGGACTCACTCATCTGTGATCTGATGTTTTGATCTGAGGTAAAGCGATTTTTTAAAAGCACACCGTATGAAGAACTGGATTGTTTAAGAAATGAAAGTGTTTATTTCCTTCAGTAACAGATTTTAGGGGCGTCACTGTGAGCTGCTATTGGGAATGAATCTACAAATAACTGTCAATAACATGAAATTTCTTGATATTATTGCTGTGACTTACATTTTCATGATTTACTTCATATATCAGTGTGAATATCTGCACTATAAAGTATGAGGACTCACTCATCTGTGATCTGATGATTTATCTCTGTTTCTTCATCTTCTTCATTCGTTCTTCTGCTCTCTCTTCCTCTGCTCTTCTTCTCTCTTCCATCTCCTGTAAAATCTTTTCGTCTATCTCAAAATGGCGGCTGTTGTTTTGTGCCACTGTCTCCTCAATCTTCTCCAGCAGCTCCTTGATCTGAGTGTCGTCACTCCTGTTGAGATTGTTGAGAACATGATACCTGTTCCCACATTTGTCCAGCAGCCGCTGGAGATCCTGTCCTTCACTCTCAATGTGCTGCTCTATAGATGTGTCTAACAGAGAGTCTCCATGAGTGAACAGAACTATAGTGTGACTCCAGACTCTCTCACTGAGAAGATCCAGATGATCCTGCACTGATTTTCTCTCAGTCTCTTTCAATCTAATGTCCACACGTATGATCAGTAGTACAGCATGTGGTCCTGGAGGACACAGAGACACACTGAGCAAAATCTCCTGTTTCAGTATCTCAGGACTCATCTCTACAGTGTAATTCCACCACCATCCTGGAGCTTCAATGACAGTGATGTGTCTGTCTGCTACTTCTCCATGTCTCCTCACACACTGAGCAGATCTCTTCAAGTCAAACTCGTCTCTGCCCAGGATGGTGTTTCCTGATGAACTCTTACCAGATCTTCTATACCCCATCAATACAATCCTCAGATCTGAGAGATGTTGAGTGTCACCTGAAACAAATACAGAACAAAACACACTTCTTAATGTGGGTGAGATCTTAAGTCTTCTTTAAGGTTTAGAAATGATAAAATGATTTTGGCAATTGTGTAGCTGCTGGAGAGTTACTGATATAAAGTTTACCATATCTGTATGAGTGTCAAACTACACATTATTGATAGAAATTACAAGTAAGTGTATCTCACATTAAATCAACTCTCAAATCAGAGTTGAACAAAAGTTATCAATGGAAAGTAATTATGAATTATGGAGAAAAGAAAATTTTTTTTTTTGCTTAATTTCAATGATCTGCACACAAAACATAACAGATCACAGAAAACACAGATTAATCAAGACTAAATTACAAACATCGTCAGAATAATGTTTTTAGGAAGTATATGAGTCAAAGATGAATAATGGTTTTCAAGCATCAAAGCAATAAGTGTAATACAGCTTTGAATTGTTTTTCATTACATCAGAATGGGTCCTGTTTAATTTGTAATTTTTTTCTGAGCAAAAATCAAATATACATTTTTACCATGATTTACAGAAAACACCCACTAAAATGTCAATCAGTGTAACAATCTTGTCATACATATTTCCAACAAAAATCATATTTATGCCATATTAAAGATTAATCACTTTTACCTGTTATGCTAATTACTTGAAATTTTACATTTTTAAACTTTGCCACTATCCTAGGTTTTGCCCATTTGCCCAGTAAAAGTGTCTCACAAAAACTGTAAACATTGACATTTCTTTCTTTCATAAAAATAGCTACTATCACAAGTTCAAATCTTACCAATGTTTATTTTACATTACATATTTTTGCCTTATTTTAAGCTCCAAATTCAGCTTCAGCAGTCTAGTAGTTTTTACTTGTAATGTTCTTTCAAAGTGTGTTTGACGAGACTCACTTCCTGCTGCTTAACAGACAAACATGAGCGTGTCTATAGATGTAAAGATGATGTTTAAAATTACAGTGCTCAGTGTAAATGAGTACACCCCCTTTGAAAAGTAACATTTTAAACAATATTTCAATTAACACAAAAACATTTTCCAAAATGCTGACAAGACTAAGTTTTATATAACATTTGTTTAACTTTTAACATGAAAGTAAGGTTAATAATATAACTTAGAGAATTAAATTTTCAGTTTTACTCAAATTAGGGTGATGCAAAAATGAGTACAACCCACTGAAAGTCTCTGGAGCAAAGCTGAATTTTAGACTACAAATGTCTACTTTAACAAGAATTTCAGCCACAGCTGAGTCTAAGTATTCATTAGGTGTCCAGCAGACAGTTGACTATAAAAGGGTGTTAAAACTCCTTCCCATTTCATGCTGTCAGCAATGGCACCACATGGAAGAGAAATGTCACAGAATAATTTCTTTACACCAGAAAGGTAAAGGTAGGGATGTGCGAACAAAACTTTTGAAGCAGTGAGGCTTTTACAACAAACTGCAGCGGTGCTTCGTAGCTTTTGAAACAGTGCTCTACTTCGCCATCTGGTGTTCAATAAAAATTCCTACACTACCTGTGTCATTCAGTTTTGTTCGTTGGGATTTCATTGTAAAGTTTATTTGTATATTTATTAACCATATATGTCATTAGAAAGATGGTGGTGCGTCTGTGTACAGTGAAATGTCATTGCATTTTGCACAATACAATGACAATAAAGACTTTCTGTTCTTTTTACTCGCATCAAACTTGTATCTGTTCACCTTCTAAATAGATTGTTTAATATGCCAATAAATTAGGTCTGATTTTTTTAATTGCACCATTTTTGTGTGTTCCTTACAAAACATGCATATTTAAAACACACACATACACAAAGGCACAAATGCAATTTCATGTTTTTATTCAAGAATATTATTTGTTTGGCGTACACTGCAGACCCAGGTGAAAAAAAGTACACTTCTATAATGTACTTAAAGTGCTCTATTTCCACTTACTAATTTTGTCTCAAAATAGCACAGTTGAGTACACTTAGATGTTCTTAAGATGAATCTTAAGAAATACTAAAAAATATTTTTTAGTATATTAATGTTACACAGAGAAGGGGACGGAGACACAGGTAAAAGCGTATGTGATGTTTATTGAACAACCAGAGAGTTATGGCAGAGTGCAGGTAAGTCAATGCTGATAAAGTTCATAGCAGATAACTATCAAGGCAGTTATACTGAACATGATCTTCTCTCCAGGTTACAAGGATGGCAGGCAGACGAGGAACGGAGGATACCAGGAGGCACTCACTGAAGACACGGAGAACACAAGGGATCTTGGAAGACAATGGAGACAGGCAAGTAGTCCGTAAGGTAAGCATAACAGGAAGTATGTCTTAACGAGACCGGATAGTGACTGAGTGTTCTGACGTGTCTTTTATGCTGCGGTGTTAATGAGTGCTGATGAGTGTCAGGTGTTGCTGATCAATACTCAGGAGAGGGAAATAGTGGGGGTTGGAAACCGAGTATGCACTGAAATGGTGTGAGACCATTAGTGGACTGATGGAGGGAGTTCTGGGCGTACTCGGCCCAACACAGGAACTGGTTCCAGGAGTCCTGGTGGCCGTGACAGAAGGTACGTAGGAAACGGCCGATCTCCTGAATCTTCCTCTCCATCTGCCCATTCGTTTGGGGATGGTAGCCAGAGGAGAGGCTTACGGTCACACCTAGGAGCTTATAGAAGGATCTCCAGACCCTGGAGGTGAACTGGGTACCACGGTCAGATACATTATCTTTGGGCAGTCCATAATACCTGAACACATGGTTAAACATAAGCTCCGTGGTTTCCATGGATGTTGGTAATCCAGGCAAGGGAATTAGTCGACATGACTTGGAGAAATGATCCACAACCACCAGAACGCAGGTACAACCGTTGGAGACTGGAAGGTCCGTTATGAAGTCCACTCCTAGGTGTGACCATGGGCAGTTTGGAACAGGCAGAGGTTGAAGTTTCCCGGAGGGAAGATGTTGCGGGCTTTTGGAGACGGCACATTCCCGGCACCCCTGTATGTAGGGGATTAAATTTTCCCTCTGGGCACTGGCTCACCTGGAATGAGGTCGATGGCACAGTCCCATGGCCGATGCGGAGGCAGCTTGGAGGCTTTCTTCGGACAGAAGACGTCGCTGAAGTGGGAATAACATGCAGGGATGTCCGTTGAATGTTTCTCTAGTGGACTTTCCACAGAAGTGACACAGACTTGGATATCATCAGAACTCGGATGACTTGGAACAGGAATCTCAGGAAAACATTTGTTGAAACATTTGTTACCCCACTTCAGGATCTCTCCTGTCCGCCACGAGATACGGTCATGCTGCTCCAGCCATGGGCGCCCCAAGATCACGTCAGCCGTTGACTCTTCCAGAACCAGCAGAGAGATCTCCTCGGAGTGAAGAATACCAGTTTGAAGATGAAGAGGTCCAGCACAGTAACGAACTTGACGTAGGGGTTTTCCAGTTACTGAGTGGATTTGGTAGATCTTCTGCGTTGGGTTGACTTTGATTTTGAGCTGGCGACAGAGGGCTCCGGAGATGAAGTTTCCAGCTGACCCAGAATCGAGGAGTGCATGGACTGGAAGACAGATCGGCAGCAGTAAGGGTTACAACAATCGTGAGTGGTTTCATCTTATTCAAAGTAGGCATGATTACACTCACCATGGGTCGAACTGGACGAATGGGGCATTCAGAGATGTAATGCCCAGCATGGCCACAATAGAGGCATAGATTCTGGGTCAGCCTCCTCTGTCGCTCAAGCGATGATAGAGGAGAATTTTCAACTTGCATGGGTTCGTTGGCTGGTTCTGGATGGCTGACGGATTCTGGCTGATGGAGGATGGATGGAAATACCGGCTGGCCCTGGTGCTCTTCGAGACACAGCTGCATACGAGTGGCGAATCTGACAGAGTTGGATGAATTTCTCGAGCCCGATGGAATCCTCGTATGCAGCGAGAGGTAACCGCACACGGGGATCTAGCCCCTGACATAGCACCTTGTTTTAATTGGTATAATCTCTCACCGATCGTTGAATCCCACGCTGGTTTTCCGAACACTTCCTTGAAGTGTGAGATGAAGCTTGACAGAGACATTACAATGGGACTTTTAGAGGTCCAGAGCGGTTCTGCCCAGCGAAGCGCTTTTCCATCGAGTTGAGAGATTATGAAAGCCACCTTGGAATGATCGCCGGGATACAAGTGCGGTTGCATCTCCAGGACCAGCGAACACTGCAGAACGAATCCGTTGCAGTCCTCCGCCGAACCAGAGAAGGGCGCCGGTTTGGCCATGGGACTGGTGGTAGCAGCGGGTGGACGAGATGCAGCGGTGAATGCGGAAGTGGTCGCTGGAGGTGCAGGAGATGCAGGAGTGGAAGTGCTAGTTAGCATGCGACAAAGTGCATCTAGCAGGTCTTGAAACAGGTCTGGATTACACATCTTAGTTGTTCGTCGGTGTTGGTGCGGTCTTCTGTTACACAGAGAAGTGGACGGAGACACAAGTAAAAGCGTATGTGATGTTTATTGAACAACCAGAGAGTTATGGCAGAGTGCAGGTAAGTCAATGCTGATAAAGTTCGTAGCAGATAACTATCAAGGCAGTTATACTGAACTTGATCTTCTCTCCAGGTTACAAGGATGGATGGCAGACGAGGAACGGAGGATACCAGGAGGCACTCACTGAACACACGGAGAACACAAGGGATCTTGGAAGACAATGGAGACAGGTAAGTAGTCCGTAAGGTAAGCATAACAGGAAGTATGTCTTAATGAGACCGGACAGTGACTGAGTGTTCTGACATGTCTTTTATACTGTGGTGTTAATGAGTGCTGATGAGTGTCAGGTGTTGCTGATCAATACTCAGGAGAGGGAGTGCGACGTGATTGGTGAAGTGAAGAGCCTGGCGTGTCTGTGACAAGTAAGTACAAAATTAGTGCACGAAAATAGATCACTTTAAAGGTGCCCTAGAATCAAAAACATAATTTACCTTGGCATAGTTGAATAACAAGAGTTCAGTACATGGAAAATACATACATTGAGTTTCAAACTCCATTGTTTCCTCCTTCTTATGTAAATCTCATTTGTTTAAAAGACCTCTGGAAAACAGGCGAATCTCAACATAACACTGACTGTTACGTAACAGTCAGGATCATTAATATGTACAGCCCCAATATTTGCATATGCCAGCCCATGTTCTAGGCCAGGCGGAACCGCCCAGCGGAATCATCGGAAGTTCTGCAGGCATTGTGAAGAAACAAGCGAGTGTAACGGGTACCGTGGCAACGGCACCGTGGTGAACAGATTGAATCCTGTAAAACAGGAGAGAAACGAGGAGACAGTGTTTCAGGTTCGAGCTCTCTGCAGTAATAAGGAACTCACAACTCACACAGCTACAGTAAACCCGTCACTCGACCCTGCCCCTGCTGGCCCGGAGCAAACACTACACCATTAACTTTGAGGTAGGAAAATCACCTAAAAATAAAACCCCTTGAGATACTTGTTTTTTTAAAAAAACAAAATACAATAACTTGTGTTCAAATAAAAGACAATTGTGAATATTCTTAAAACACAAATACAACACTTTTGTGGTCGTCACACACTCCCCGGCAAAAAGAAATGGGTCCCACCATTTTCTGCTCAACTTCTTTTTTTTTTTTTTTTTAAAGCTCTCTTTTCTCTTTCAACAGGCAACAGGAACAGGTAACATGTATGGTGGTGATGTTACAGTGTAAGGTATGTACGTAAATAGCGGGTAAATGGGAGAGTAGGAGTTAACTGGATATGTTGGTGTTGAATAGGGGATAAGCGAGTGCAGGGGTTGGGTGGTATGAGATACAATGTAAGCAGGTGATTCTAAGTGTGTGTTTGCCATATTAACTGTGGCTTGTGTTGTCAATGAGGGCTGACCGAGGTTCTCATATGTCAAAATCTGTCTAGGTCGTCGGTCCCGACCTGACCTCCTGACCTCGGTCTGGTTGTCTGGCACCGTATTGGCTGGAGGCTGTTCCTCAGGAATGGGCTCTGGGGCCTCGTCATATCCAACTTGTTCCTCAGGTCCAGTAACAACAGACTGGTCTTCATCCTCTCCGGGTTCCTCTATCTCTGCGTCTCTCTCAGGAATCAGTTCTGCTTCAGGTAAGTAGTGCATCCTAACTCTTTCTTCTTCCTGGGCAGGTACTGGAGTTGGGCGACCCAGAGTGAGGGCTGGTCGTTGTTGTGGGGCTATAGCAGGAATCTCCTGTATCCTTCCTGCTGGTGCCCTCAGCCAATAACGATGGCCATCTGAGTCATTATCAGAATTTGTGTCTGAATCTAATTCTTCCTGCAGATCTGCATGTTCTGGGCCCTTTGTACGTCGAGTCTGGCATTTACTTTTCTTTGTGTTCTTTTCAGGAGTGTCATGGCATGGAGGAGCTTCAACTGGGAGGCTATTCACTAATAACAGCAGATTACGGTGTAGTGTTCTTGTCTTCCTCTTGTCCCCAGACTCAGGGTACACTACGTACACTGGGTTATCCGCGAACTGTTCTTTAACAACGTAGATGGACTTCTCCCAGTAAGACCGCAGTTTTCCTGGCCCACCACGCTCACTGAGGTTCCTGACTAAGACCCTATCACCAGGCTGTAGTACCACTCCTCTGGCTTTCTTGTCATAAAGCACTTTGCCTTTTGCACTGGCCTGTTTGCTGCTCTCATTGGCAATTCGATAAGCTTCAGACATCTGCTTTGCCCACTTCTTTGCATATCCCTTTGGCGAGTCAGGCTCTGTCTCTTCACCCAACCCAAACAGTAAATCAATGGGAAGGCGAGGATGGCGGCCATAAAGAAGAAAGAAGGGTGAGAAGCCTGTCAACTCATGCCGAGTACAGTTGTACGCATGTACAACTTGTGGGATTTGGTCTTTCCATCGTTCCTTTTCTTTCTCTGGCAATGTTCTTAACATCTGGAGTATCGTCCGATTAAACCGTTCCGCAGGGTTTCCCTGGGGATGATATGGTGATGTTCTCGAATGACGAATACCTGACAGCTGTTGAAGTGTACGAAAGAGCTCATTCTCAAATTCACGGCCTTGGTCGTGGTGCAACTTTGATGGATATCCAAAGCGGAGAACGAAATCATTAAAGATGCGCTCAGCTGCCGTCTTCCCACTCTTATTCTTTGTTGGATAAGCTTGAGCGAATCTTGTAAAATGATCAACGACCACAAGGATATATTCATAGCCACCACGGCTGATCTCTAGATGTAAGTAGTCGATACACACCAACTCTAGTGGCGAGCCTGATGTGATACTACCCATTGGGGCGCGAACGTGAGTAACTGGCTTCTTTGATTTTATGCATGGACATTTCTTAGTGATATGGTCCTCGATCTCTCTGGCCATAAAAGGCCAATAGAATCTCTCTCTGGCAAGGTTAAGGACCCTTTCTGTGCCAACATGGGCCATTTCATTATGGAGTTTCTTTAGAACAAGGTCTTTGTACTTGGCAGGGAGCACCAACTGCTTTCTTTCATTAGCACGCCTGTACAAGAGACCATTCTCCAAGACTAGCTTTCCCCATTCGTGAAACAGTCTTCTGGTGGCTCCACTAGCAGCTTTCCGTATCTCGTCAGTTAAAGGTGTACCAGCCTCTTTTAACTTGATCATTTCACTGATGGCTTCATCTGCACGTTGTGATTCCATAAGCTCATCATGGCTAATTGCATTTAAGTGATCGAAGGGAAGAGACGGGTCAGCTTGGGAGGATATGTTGAGAGCCGCCACCCAGGCTACATCTTTCTGTTTGGCTACTTTACTTCCATCCCATACCGCGCGAATCACGTCTCCGGTACACTCTTTGACACAGGACTCTGCATAAGCCTCAATGTCTAAAGGGAGACGCGACAGCGTGTCAGCGTCTATGTTAGACTTTCCTGGTCTGTATTTTATGTCGAATCTGAAATCGGAGAGTTCCCCAACCCACCGATGGCCTACAGCATTTAGCTTCGCTGTGGTCATAACGTAGGTCAGTGGATTGTTGTCTGTATATATCGTGAAGTGAGGTGCATAAAATAAGTAATCTCTAAACTTTTCACACACAGCCCACTTCAGGGCAAGGAACTCTAGTTTCCCACTATGCAGATGATAGTTTCGCTCTGCTGCAGTTAAAGTCCTAGACCCGTACCCAATAACTCTCAACTTGTCATCCTGGTGTTGATAAAGAATCGAGCCCAGCCCCTGGTCTGAAGCATCGGTGTGTAAAACGAAAGGTGAGTTGAAGTTAGGGTATGCTAACACGGGGGGGCTAACAAGGAGAGACACGAGTCGGTCAAGGGCTTTCTGATGTTCGGTGGCCCACTCTACAGGTGTTCTGGATGGTAGTTGTGGACCTTTGCTTTTACCATGCGCTACAGCTGCCTGTCCTGGCTTGACTTGTAGCAGCTCATAGATGGGCTTTGCTATCCTTGAAAAGTCCTGAATGTAGGAACGGTAATAGCCCAGGAACCCGGTGAGCTTTCTCACATCTCCAACTGTCTGTGGTGTCCTACTGGCTAACGACCGCACTGCATCCAGGTCTTTGGGGTCTATCCTCACTCCCTGAGCTGAAACAAGACGACCCACATATCTTACTTCCTGTCGAAATAGCTCACATTTTTCAGGTCTCAGTTTCACCCCATGTCTCTGAAGGGCTTGGAGTACTTTGCGGACACCTTCCACGTGCTCGTCAAGGGTTTTTGCATAGCAAAGTACGTCATCAAGATATGGGAGACAACAATCATCTCTCAAGGAACCCAACATCTCCTCCATACTCCGCTGGAAGGCCGCGGGAGCGTTAGAGAGGCCAAATGGGATACGAATCCATTCATACAGCCCCCAGGGGGTAATGAAAGCAGTGAGGTGCTGGGAGTCTTTGGCGATCAAACCCTGATGATAGGCCTTTCCTTGGTCGAGGATACTGAACCAGGAATAGCCACCGAGGGTATCAGTCAGGTCTTGTATCCTAGGTAAGGGATGTCGATCAGGAATGGTCTTCTGATTCAAGAGACGATAATCTATACAGAGGCGGAGTGTACCGTCTTTTTTCCGGACACAGACCACTGGTGCCGCATAAGAGGACTTTGATCTCACAATCCAGCCTTTCATGAGCAGATTGAAGGGGTGGATTCTGGAATCCACTGCCGCTTCAATATATATCTTTTAAGTTATAAATCAACATTTATATTTCTGTTAAATTATTTGAATGACTTCTTCAATGTATGTTAAAGGATCTATTTTCCTCTGTACCTCTCACTGAGAGAAAAGAACATGTTATCAGTATGTTTTGGGGAAAGTTTCCTGCTCAGAGCAGAGCTCAGATCAACTTCAGCCTTGAAGAAGCTGTGAATCATGTGTATCTGTGTATGTGCGCTAAGTGTTTTGTGCAGGTCCCTTTGTACTGGACAACTGGCATTCTGCTCGAGACCAGCAGACGCCACATCATGACCCCAAAAGGACATCCGGTACCTAAATCTAGGGTCCCCCTCGTCATCACCGTGACGAAGGGAGATATGCTTCTTACTATCTGTCCACGTGTGGAAAATTTCTAACCTTGTCTATTTTCCTTAGCCAATCAGAATCATCCAACCTGAAGTAATGACGTAGTTAGTGGACTCTGTTAGAGTATAATTGTTGTGGAAATATGAATGTACGCAGAGCGGCCTACGAACTCCTTGTGAGACTTGAAGCTGGCTTCTGCTGATGAAACTGCAAACTATTCTTCATTAAATTTTTCTTCAATTTATTATTTTTTTAAACTTTGACTCCGGGTCTTTATTCAACATATCTGGTTTCAAGGGTCCTAAACTGTTTATCTCCAACAGTTTATGGTGGAGGATTGAGCGGGCAATCATTCTTCTGTGACATCCCTGGCTAAACAACAAACAAGGTAGGAAGCTGTTTTATTATTTGGTTAGGGCTGTCTGAGTGGAAGAGATTGGGGAAGGAGAACGGCAAAGCTTCGCTCAGACGTGAGTGAGGAGTACCGTAGAACCGGATTTGGAGGCCGGGGAGGTACACTAATTATACTAGCTTCATGATATTGATGATCATTGAATTTGATAGTATAAGAAGTCGCTGAAGCCACGTGACGGCAGGCAGCGCATCGGACGCACTCCAATAGAGGGACACAAAGTGTTTAAAAAACACTGCGTGGTGTACAGAGGTACCCCTACAGGGAGTGTAAGACACTGGATTTGGAGGCTCCAGTGGCACCGTGAACCTAACTCTGTCTCTTCCACATCAGATAGGGGGACCCCCGAGCTTAGTGATTCAGACAGTTAGGGATTAAGTTATTAGTTAATTACAAAATAAAAAGAAACATTAAATAGATATAGGGTTTCTTGTTTGCCTGGGATGCATCTGGAACGATTCCGAGAAAAGTAAAAGAAAATTATTGTGACCCTAATTGGATTGGACCAGTATATGTAACTGTGATTTTGGAGTATACTTTGCAGTTTCATCAAGCAGAAGCCAAAGCTGTGTTGTTTAAAGATCGCCGCCTCCATCTATTTCAGGTGAGTATTAATTTTGACTAAAATATGGCCGACAAATTGAGTAACTTGAACAGTCCCGATACAGATAATGAGGTAGAAGAGAGTAAACGCTGTAAGCAGCTCTGCTCTGAAGCCCTCACTTCAAAGACATTGGCAGAGATTATTGAGAAAATGGTTAGTCAGGGTTTTGATTTTGATTGGAAAGTTAAACAACAACTTGACTGGCAACAAACAAGAAAGAAACAAAAAAACAAAAAAAAAGAGACTTCCACTCTGTCTGAGAGCTTGTGAAATTGAGAAAGAACAAGTCGTAGTCTTAAGGAATTTCTTTTGAAGGGAAATCTATAATAATAAGTTTTATATTAAATAGACAAAAACAGGTTAATGTAAAATTACCGAAAACAAATCTAAAACGTGATTTACAGAAATATATAAAAAGTAAGTAGAGGATGAAAATAGGGATGATTGGATGTTCTGAAAGTTTCAATTTATGGAAAAATATTTGAACAGTCTCAAGTATGTTTTCTTGTGATGAGCACATCACTACTGTGAATGTGAATAACTAAATGATGCTAAGTTCTAAATGTTTGATTTTTGATGGTCAAAGTGACAGAAGGTTTAAATGGCAAAAATGAGACTGCCAGTTGTAATAAAGACTCAACCTGACTGGAAATTTGTAACCTCTAATCTCCATGATGTGTGAGTAAAAGACAAATATAAACAGTTGTTTATTTGGAAATTAATGTCATTTCTGGCAAAGTCTTAAGCTAGGCCAGAGTCAAAAGACAGTAGGTAAAGTTTGATGTTAAAAGTTATAAAAAGACAGTGTACCAGTCCTGAAATCCTCAGTCTCTCTCTCACTCAAAGTCAGCTAAAAGCTGCTATCTGAGCTTGTGTCATAAGTGATAACAAGCTATTTATAGTGAAGCACAGTGTCTCAGTTGAAAATCATGGACACAGAGATGTGAAAAGAAATGATTGCCATAAAGAGGTTAAGAGTTTAAGTTGTTAAATTTGTTGTTAAATTTGTCAAAGGAAAACTCAATGAGTATAAAGAGGTCTCTAAAATGGTAATACAGACCTTGAATGATAGAAGTGACTATTTTGATTAATTTATTCTATGACCAGTAACCTTTTTGTCTGATCTTTGTCACCACCATGTGCAGGGCCGATGGCTCCGGTTACAGATGTGACAGATGTGACTACACTGAATGGACAGTGAGAATTAAATTCACTGAGTATAATCTCAGCACTAATATGTTGCTGCTGAGAGAATGCACAGTCTAATGATTTTAGTGATTAAATAGTGCTGTCATTAACCTGTCTCCATGTTTTAACACTATTAGGCAGTCCAATGGCTCTGGTGGCTCTTGAATGCAACTTCCCTAAGCTCCAGAAAACACCTGATTCTGGTGAAGAAAACTGTCAAAGATCTGGAATGGGAAAGAACGGTAACCAGTGTGCACGATGTGATTTCTCAAAGACGGGTAAGATCCTCTTTGGCCAGACAGAGGACAACCTAAGGCAGGGGGTTACCGCCGCCACTGGGCACTTACCCTGGAGGGAGGTGTTTATGTGAGATGGGTATGAGAGTTGAGCGGATGTCTGTGAGGCCAGCAGCATCATTAAGGGGGGAGCTGTCAGAGGTACAGCAGTCCGCCCCAAAAATGTTCCTCTATACCACTCACCAGAAACCGCGTTCCTGAGAGGGCTTGTTTTTCATTGTGACAAGCCCACAACTTGATGCAACTATGCCAGGGGACAAGACCCTGAGGAGAAGATTATTGATAAAGAGCTGATGGGAAGGAGCTTTCAAGAGCCGACTGAGACCATGAGGTGATTGTCCGTAATTTCTGGGGAGACCAGAGTAAAATTAACATGATGTTGGTTGCCCTGTTGGCAAGAACTGTATAGAAGTTTTAGATTCAACAGTACTGTGAATCCCTAAATCCACGAGACTGTGTTGATTTTGAACTAATGTGTCTGTATTATAGTTTTTACTCCTGCAGGTCATTGGACATGGCAGAGAATAATTCGTAGACATGGTGGTGGTTAAAGATAAAGACTGATTTTGAAGAGTCAAGAGACAGATAAGTGCATTCAGCATTTAAACTAAAGATAACCTCAAAAATGGCTACTAGCATAACCTTTTAGATGGTGATAATGGCTTTTATTTGGAAGTTAAAAAAAAAAAAAAAAAAAAAGTTAAATGTTTAACCTTTGTGAATGACCAAGGTTTCCATATAATAATTTAATATTAAATTCTGTCTAAGTTACAGACTGATTCTGTCGAAAAGATTATTAGTGCAGTAAGAGAGAGAGACTGTTGGGGCGGAGGAAAGGATACTCTGTCTGTCTGTTATCAGCCTGCTAAAGCTTAAACAAAGCAATGAGATTAGAACCAAAACAACCCAGCTGACTTTTCTGAAAACAAATTATAGTGAAGAGACATAAATTGAGACTGCATAAGAGTAAAACCTATACAGGAAAATGGGAAATTGTGTTTTTTTAGATTTAAATCCAAAAGCAAACAGTGACAATGAGCAGGTTCATATTCATGTGTCTAGTGTGAGTGTGTGTGAGGTGATGATTATGTTTGTATGTGTTAGTTTGGGGAAATAATCTGTCCTCAGTTGTATATGTCATTAACCTCTGGAATGAGTGTTTTATCATTACAGATGGGTTAAGTGAAATGACAAATTTTGACAAGCCGATATTTCGGATTGAATCTTATGAAAGACGATACAGAACATGGGACGAGCTTTAAGTGGATTGGATATCCAGCTCTGTCTGCTAATGGTAATTATGACTTTTGTCATTATGATGTTGATTTTAATTATTCTCTGGATTAGTATTTTTAAGAACATTTATATAAATTGGAATTATGGAATTAAAGATTGCCGTCATGGGTTAAAAACCCTTGTCTAAATTCAACTGAGGGTCTAAATTTAAACACTGTTTCTTTGTTTGATCAGAATGATAAACGTAAATGTTATAAGATTTGACGGCAGAGACAAAGTGACACATTGGCTAAGTCACTAGTAAATTATCCAGGAAACCCCTCAAATTTATGGAAGGCCGGTGGGCAAACAAAGGAGGAGTGAATATAACTGATAAAAGTTTTATTTTTCCATTAAATGGATGCATGACATAGATGCCTAGAGAAATATAATTTATGTAATAAGGGTTGAAGGTGAAAGAAGCTATAAGGCTTTGTGCAACCTAGGGATTTGAGAAAAACAATAATTTGGTTTATGCAAAACAATAGAGATAAGTGGGACTGAGACAGTACGATAATATTTTTAGATCTGCAGACTAACAATTTGATGGGATAGAGTGAAAAATTATAAGCAGTTGAAATTATTGTGATGAAAAAAAAAAAAAAAGAAAGAAACTGTTTCAAAAACAGCTTTAAAGAAATTGATATGTCTTATAGTACAAATTTGTATAATTTATAAGTGTTATGGAAGAAAATCTGTCCGTTTGTGTTTTTGTTTGACAATTTTGGTGCAGTGAGTAATAATGAAAAAGATCCCTGCCAAAGAAGAGGGTTAAGATTTTGGTCATTAAGATTTTGGTCAGCCTATGCAGTATAATTGACAAGAAACTTGAGTTTAAAACTGACTTTAAAGGAAGTCTTAATTATTATGAAATATTTTGAATGCTGTACTTTTGACAGTCTCATTACTGTGAAATGTTGTGAAAATTGAGTTTCAGATTAATAATAATTAGGTATTGAGTATTATTAACAGTGAATGTCATGATAAAGATATCAGTCAAGACAAAGAAATTGTTACTCTAACTAAATTTATAGTTTTGATGATTATGTCATTTTGATGAAAAGTTTTTAATGAAATGTTTTTTTTTTTGTGGGCTATAATGGATCTGTTGTGAAAGAAATCTTAACAAAGGATTATTAAGTAAAAGTGACAATTGTATGTTTTATTGAAAGGATAATTGAAATGGTTATGGTCATGTAAATTTGTTTTCTTTTATTTCTATTAAGGTGTTTAAAAAAGAGATTTAAAAGATGTTCTACAATTAAGGTGGTACATGCTATGTCTATAGACTGTAAACTGAACAATGATTTAAGAAACTTAAAATACTTGGATTATGATGGGTCTTTTATTTATTTATTTATTTTTTTGTTGTTGTTTATTTTGAATTAGACCACAATTTTGTTTTTAATCTTAAAAATGATCTATAAGGGTATAGTGAAAGAGTGGATTTACGATCCATCACCTTGTAATATATAATGAATTGGGAATTATATTTTTCTAAAAACCAGTGTATAGATCCTGGTGTTTATGATTACGGCAATGTCTTATTTAGTATCTGAGGAGTGACTGAGGGTCTGGCCCATGCCAGGAATGCAGTAACAGTGCTTGCTCATTTAGCCCGGCTTCCAGAGAATAAATATGTATTTGTTTTGTAGTCAAGGAATTTGATGATAAACCAAATCACAAAGATTGATGTAAAGATGACTATGTGTAAGGACTGAAGGTCAATAATGCACTATGAGCTCTGTAGAATATTCTGTTCTAGTTAAGCCCTTCGAGGGAAAACCTATGGTCTATTTTATACAATTGTAACATGCCAGGGGAGCATGGGTGAGCAATGTTAAATTTTGAAGCGGCCTAAATTGTTAAGACCAGATGTGATGTTTAAGACTTCACCTTGGCCTTTTAAGGGGGGACTGAAGGGGTGGATTCTGGAATCCACTGCCGCTTCAATATATATCTTTTAAGTTATAATCAACATTTATATTTCTGTTAAATTATTTGAATGACTTCTTCAATGTATGTTAAAGGATCTATTTTCCTCTGTACCTCTCACTGAGAGAAAAGAACATGTTATCAGTATGTTTTGGGGAAAGTTTCCTGCTCAGAGCAGAGCTCAGATCAACTTCAGCCTTGAAGAAGCTGTGAATCATGTGTATCTGTGTATGTGCGCTAAGTGTTTTGTGCAGGTCCCTTTGTACTGGACAACTGGCATTCTGCTCGAGACCAGCAGACGCCACATCATGACCCCAAAAGGACATCCGGTACCTAAATCTAGGGTCCCCCTCGTCATCACCGTGACGAAGGGAGATATGCTTCTTACTATCTGTCCACGTGTGGAAAATTTCTAACCTTGTCTATTTTCCTTAGCCAATCAGAATCATCCAACCTGAAGTAATGACGTAGTTAGTGGACTCTGTTAGAGTATAATTGTTGTGGAAATATGAATGTACGCAGAGCGGCCTACGAACTCCTTGTGAGACTTGAAGCTGGCTTCTGCTGATGAAACTGCAAACTATTCTTCATTAAATTTTTCTTCAATTTATTATTTTTTTAAACTTTGACTCCGGGTCTTTATTCAACATATCTGGTTTCAAGGGTCCTAAACTGTTTATCCCCAACAAGATCTTGTACATACTCTTTCACCTCTTTGAATAGTGGTTTGGGGACCGAGGAGTAGGCTCTCTGCACTGGAATCTCGTCTTTGAGGGTGATCGACATCTGTAAACTAGGAATACATCCAATATCATGACTGTCTCGTGCAAAAACAGCTGATTCTTCCCACAGCATTTTCTTGACTTTCTCTTGTTCCTCATTGTGACGACCACAAAAGTGTTGTATTTGTGTTTTAAGAATATTCACAATTGTCTTTTATTTGAACACAAGTTATTGTATTTTGTTTTTTAAAAAAAACAAGTATCTCAAGGGGTTTTATTTTTAGGTGATTTTCCTACCTCAAAGTTAATGGTGTAGTGTTTGCTCCGGGCCAGCAGGGGCAGGGTCGAGTGACGGGTTTACTGTAGCTGTGTGAGTTGTGAGTTCCTTATTACTGCAGAGAGCTCGAACCTGAAACACTGTCTCCTCGTTTCTCTCCTGTTTTACAGGATTCAATCTGTTCACCACGGTGCCGTTGCCACGGTACCCGTTACAGATTTTTGGTGGCCCGTACGGGGAACGGCAGCAGATGCGCAGGCTACAAGCACGACCAGAAGCAGCAGTGTGACGTGTTCTAGGAAGGAACGCCTCTTCAGGCCTTGAAGTTAGAGGAAGATTGGTGTTACATCCGTGATGCCAGTGTTTCCCCTCATCTCCTGACGAAGATACAACCTACCTCAACCATCCACCATCCCAGATGCACAGGCCCTGCTTCCACCAGACCAAGTGCCTGAAGTGATGACTGTGCCGCACACGTGGGACCAGACCAAAAGCTACAAGTGAAAGTGATACTGGGAAGAGCAACCAACTGTGAGGAAGGGGGAAAAGCAGTCATGGCGGACGGTGAGAGGAAAGGCTTGGTGTGGAGCATCAAGAAGAGTCTACTCATGCTGACGGCCGATGAACTTTTCCAACTAGCCCGGAGTGTTGGTCCTGTGCCAGGGAAGGATGCATCCAAGCTTCAGGTTGGCGATGAAGAGAGTTGCTTCGAGTACATTCTAGCTTTTATGAACAGTGACACTTTGGTGGAATCTGAGGATTCAGGTATGGTAGTGTTGTTAGAGCTTAATGATACTGTGAATAATGTCATTCAGATTCGTTATGCTCAACCTCAAACAGGTACAGGGAAGGATGTGCACCATATAATGTCAACCTCTTCAGTACTGAGTGAGAGTATAACAGTAGGTCAGCCAGAGACAGTTACTGATAACTTGACAACTGATAACGTGGCAGCCTGTGGTTCTAATACTAACCCTTCCCACACAGCTGCGGTTAGCGTAGCTACCCCCTCACCTATCACTAACCCTTCATTCACACGTACTGATGTCAAAACCACACGGAACCCTGACACAGAGTTACAGAGAATGCTTTCTAGCTACGCTGAGCTTAGCAACAAAGTCCTACAATACATAAACAACCCCACATCCTCACCTATACACACACCTGCACCAGTACAATCTACACTACAATATAACAATACTCACACACCTGAACAACATCCACATGGACAATATGACCGAGTTGTCCCCTTCGAGACCTTTCACTGCTTCGTCGTGAGTTCAAGATTCAAGGTGGACAGATCGGTGATCAGAGCTCAGATTTAAGCTACAATAGCATATGCAGACAAATCGATGAAGGTGTTAAAGAAAGATTCAGTGAGACTGAAATACTAAGAGCCGTTCTCAGAGTCATTAAATCTGGAAACTTTAAAGACATGCTAATGCACAAGGATGATTTGACCATAGATGAGCTGAAAGGCTTTCTGCAATCCCATTTAGGTGGGGGAGCAATACAGAACTTTTCCAAGAGCTTATGTGCACGAAACAAAACGACAGTGAAACTCCACAACAGTTTTTGTACCGGGTAATAGGCCTCAAACAAAAGATCCTGTTTGCTTCAAAATACGCTGACACAGAAGTGAAATACAATGCAAACACAGTTCAAGACATTTTCCTTCACGCCATATATCAGGGCCTCAGCCATAAGCATAATGACATACGTCGAGAACTTAAACCATTTCTCTCAGATAGCAGTGTGACTGATGAAACAATCCTAAAACAAATGATGAAGATGACCAATACTGAGAATGAGAGGCAGAGACGTTTGGGGTCAGTTGTGAAGCAGAAACAGTAAGCGTGCATAGCACAGGACTTGAAGTTGCAGCAATACAAGGCAGTAGCACAAATAAAGATGCTGTAGATAAACAGCCAAAGGCTGATGCACTCCAACAGCTAACTGAGAAAGTAGAGGAGCTAATGAAAAAAGTTGAACTACTGCAACGACCACAGCGGATTCAAAACCCAGAATCTTGTCATCATTGCCAAGTCAAGGGGGATCAAAAGAAAACCAGATCATATAGCTGTGCTAATTGCCTCGAACAGAATCGCCCAGGTTGCACTCATTGTTTTCACTGTGGTGAAGACGGCCACAGAGCTGTAGGCTGTTTGAGGAAGCCCAAGCGTCCGGAAAACTGGAGCCGGTCCCTGCCACGGGACAAGCAGTGACCGGGCTTCACGTTCAGTCCCACAGTGCTGAGTGTAACGTAGGGGGCTCTGAGAGTCATACAAAGACAAGTCTAGTTATTCAGAGACCAAAAGAAATAATGAACAAGTCAATCCCCAACTTCCCTTTGCCCTACCCACTCAAACAAGTAGGCGTATAGCCAAGTTTATAGGAGCCAAAGCCCTTGCACGATGTGACCTTAATGGCTTGACAGTCAACGCCTTACTAGACACAGGAGCTCAGGTGAGCATGATCGATAAAAACTGGAAAGAGAAGTATCTACCAGACGCACCCATTAGGCCACTCAGCAAAATATTTGATGAGAGAGAAGAGCTGGAAGTATACGCTGTGAATGGAGAAATCCTCCCTTTTGATGGCTGGGTCCTCATCGCAGTCAGCTTCAGTGGAAATGGTGCTCTTAGCCAGTCTATCATGGTGCCTTTCCTTATCTGTAACATCCCACTTGCACAGCCACTACTTGGATTTAATGTGCTAGAGGAAGTGATTCAGAATCGGCCAGCAGAACTTGTTCCAGCTCTCACCACACTCCTTTCTGATGCAATATCTGTCCCTGCTGATAAAGTTGAGCTGCTGGTGAACTTCATTCAGACTGACAAACCCTCCATGTATCAGAGACTGTTAAGAACTGGAAATAATGACACTGCAGTTCCAGCTGGACAAGTAGCCTGGGTTAAGTGTCAGATCCCATCCACTGTAGATCAGTCAGACCCTCTTCTCTTGTTTGAACCTGATGGAAACAGTGCCCAGCTCACAGAACTTGAGATTGAGGAGGGCCTACTAGAAATACAGACTGCAAAGAGACCTTATGTCATTATACCAGTGAAAAATAGCACTAAACATTCTGTCACTATACCAAGGAAGACAGCCCTTGGCAGCGTCCAGACTGTGGCTAGGGTGATTGAGACCGATCCACTAGAGAGTTCTAGGCCCAGAGGTGTAGTAGTTAGCGCTGCAGCAACACCAGCTGCTCAAACTGTTTCAGACTTGTGGCAGCCTCCTGTGGACCTCAGCCACCTTAGTGATGAACCGTGGTGAACAGATTGAATCCTGTAAAACAGGAGAGAAACGAGGAGACAGTGTTTCAGGTTCGAGCTCTCTGCAGTAATAAGGAACTCACAACTCACACAGCTACAGTAAACCCGTCACTCGACCCTGGCCCTGCTGGCCCGGAGCAAACACTACACCATTAACTTTGAGGTAGGAAAATCACCTAAAAATAAAACCCCTTGAGATACTTGTTTTTTTAAAAAAAACAAAATACAATAACTTGTGTTCAAATAAAAGACAATTGTGAATATTCTTAAAACACAAATACAACACTTTTGTGGTCGTCACACGAGGATAACACGAAAATGGCAGATCATGGAAATAAATGTTATGTTCCAGGCTGTGCAGGGGATGTGAAAACTTTTCATAGTCTTCCTACAGAACAAAACTGTCAACAGGCATGGTTGATGTATATCTATATCCGGATACCACAACAATTTAACTCAAAGTTGTTAGTTTGCTCTGCCCATTTCACCACGGACATGACAAAATAATCAAAAAACACAATGCACTATTTCAATGTTAATTAAATGTCAATATATTTGTTACAGCTCTGCTAATGAATGTGAATTACTCAAGGTTAAAACAACTGCATACCTTTTAGTTTTAGTAATATTTATCATTAAATATTGTCAAAACTATAAATATCAACATTTAAATCCACAATTTCTCTTTCATTCATTCGATATAATTCAAGTTTTCACAGTGTCTTCTTCATGCTTATCATGCTTCTTTACTCTTCTTAGGAAAAGTTTTGAGATCTTGGGCAGAGCAAGTGTTTGTCTGGTTCCTGAATGTTCCTCAGACTCCGGGATGGACCGTAACGACCCGAATCCTGAGCTGCGAGATGAGACTTTTGAGCGTGATGAACTAAAAGCTGAACCGCTGTCTGCTCCTGATCGTGATCTGAATGAACCGTAAGCAGAGCTTCCCACAGACCATGTGTCCGACGACCGCTCATCTCCACTCACTGTGGGAACAAAATAAATCAGTAAACGACTTAAAACTCGTTTAGAATAAAAATCTGACATTTAAAACTCTCAATATGTTCATAAAAATAATGTAGCTTATTGCTAATCATTATCAGCTGTCCTTTAAAACATTATACAAATACTTTATTAATCAGATGGGATTTTAAAAGTTTTGTCCCTGTTTTAGAAATCTACATATTATGTGTGCTTTTTTATTTAGTTCCATATCAGGTTTGCATTTATTGTCATAAATTAAAGTATCAACAGTGATATTTCTGTAAAGATTGATGAAATGGAAAGAGATGTAGAAAGGATCCAGATTTTCTTATGGCGGAAAAAGACTAGACTAAATATTACATTTTCACAACAATCAGATGGGATTTTAAAAGTTTTGTCACTGTTTTAGAAATATCTTTATTACAAGACTGATCACTATTTATCACAAGTATATAAAGTTGTCCATAAAGATTTATAGAGTCTGAAACTGTCAAAAGGTCTGAAGAACAAATTATTAGTAAAAACAGCTGCTTAACCTTCAGAAAATGTTGATCATTATCCTAAGGAAGTTTAACTAAATATATGTTCTTTTTTTATTATTTCATATCAGGTTTGCATTTATTGTCATCAGTTAAAGTATCAACATTACTGTTTCTGTAAAGATTGATGAAATGGAAAGAGATGTAGAAAGGGTCCAGATTTTATTATGGGGGAAAATATGTGGTGACAAATTTACGAAAAGGTAGAATAAATATTAATATTTCACAACAAAACAAATGGATTCGTGGAAAACATGGGTTCTAATGCTTAAAAAATGTCACAGGGAGACCAAAGTTAGTGAAAATGCCAAATAAAACAGAAGACACTCACTGTCTGGTGGTGTCCATTCAACGCTGTTATTTCGTTTTATGACCACTGACTCATAACTTGCGTGAGATGAATCTCTGGAACGGGATGAACTGGAAACTGTTTCTGCTCCTGATTGTGATCTGAATGAACCGTAAGCTGAACTTCCCAGAGACCATGAATCAGATCCATCATCTTCACTCACTAAAATAATGAAAGCAGAGAGCAGATCAGAAGAACATTTACATTAATGTGTTTGACAGACACTTTTCTCCAAAGAAACTGACATGACATTGAAGGAATATATTCATCAGTTCATGTGATTGTAGTTCATTCAGATGGTCAATATTGTCAACTTTAAATGGGTCAGAGAAATGAGGATTCACTTCACTGCAGCACTTTGATTCACACAGAAACAGGATATTAGATGATTACAATATTCCAGTTGTTTATTTTGACCCTGCAGCTGTTTCCTGGGGCCTGTACCATGATGGAAGTTGAACAAACTCAGGGTTATAGGATTAGTTTCGAGTTGACAAAACCAAACCACTCCAATCTGGATTTGTTGGTACCATGATGCTGATCATCAACTTTCTCTGTCAACTCAGGCTTTGATCCTGAGTTTGTGGAGCGCGTGCACATGAATCCGTGACATCAGTGGTGAACAGCCAATCACATGCCTTGCAACAGAGAGAACTGTGAATAACTTCTAACGAGAGAGCCATAAATCTTTTTCTGAAGGTTTAAAAAATTAAGTATTTAAACTAATTTACACTAATGAAAATACTTGTCCATGAAAGA
Source organism: Ancherythroculter nigrocauda (assembly GCA_036281575.1). Taxonomy (NCBI): domain Eukaryota; kingdom Metazoa; phylum Chordata; class Actinopteri; order Cypriniformes; family Xenocyprididae; genus Ancherythroculter; species Ancherythroculter nigrocauda. The sequence goes on from VTFQ01000015.1 coordinate 29,333,948, forward strand.
GTACAAATAAAATAAATTATCTTGCTCTATCAGTGCAAGTGAAACTTGTGATGTTAGTTTATATAGTTGTTAATATAGCGATAGAGACTCATACATGTAAGGTCACATGTAGTCATATTAAAGTTAATTTACAGCTTATTTATATTGCATGATCTGTATATATTATATTCATTGAAACTAAATGCTTAATAATAACTGCTAAACTAAAATTTCTTGTGTGTATTGGATTAATAATAAATATAATAATTAGAATTATTTTATGATTTAAATGGTTTATTTATCATTAAAGCCAGACAATTTCATTGTTAAATACTTTTTTTTACTATATTTAATTAGGAGGATGAGAAACTGGGGAGTGACTTTATTGTCAGTTCATTTAGCTCACATCCGATTGGCCCAAATTCAGTTTGAGATCTCTGAACCAGAACTTAACATGCCCTGGAGGAGATTAGCCGTAGAGCGTAAGTTACTCTGGTGATGAACACTGCTAAAAGCCAAGTCACTTTCATGGTACCTAAAACCCAGGATTGGCACAATCTGAATCTTATCTGGCTAGCCAGCTAATCCAGCTTCATGTTACAGGCCCCTGGTTTCCTAATGAAGCTAAATAGGGTCAAACCTAGTCAGTATCAGGATGGGAAACAATCTTAGAAAAATGAAGACTGTAAGAGATGTTAGTGAGTGTTAGAGCTCAGCCTGAGGTCTGTGTGATGGACAATTTTAAATTATTTATTTCTACATCTGAAGAACTCTAGAACAATGAGTAGGAAACTCATCTGAGACTGTGTGTAGATAATAACACAATTTTATGATTTCACTCACTGGTCTCTGATCTGATGTCTTCTCTACATTTGTCTAGTTGTTCTTCTGTTTTATTTCTACCATCCATCTCCTGTAAAATCTCTCTGTCTATTTCAAAATGGCGGACGTTGTTTTGTGCCACTGTCTCCTCAATCTTCTCCAGCAGCTCCTTGATCTGAGTGTCGTCACTCCTGTTGAGATTGTTGAGAACATGATATCTGTTCCCACATTTGTCCAGCAGCTGCTGGAGATCCTGTCCTTCACTCTCAATGTGCTGCTCTATAGATGTGTCTAACAGAGAGTCTCCACGAGTGAACAGAACTATAGTGTGACTCCAGACTCTCTCACTGAGAAGATCCAGATGATCCTGCACTGACTTTCTCTCAGTCTCTTTAAATCTAGTGTCCACAGGTATGATCAGTAGTACAGTGTGTGGTCCTGGAGGACACAGAGACACACTAAGCAAAATCTCCTGTTTCAGTCTCTCAGGACTCTTCTCTACAGTGTAATCCCTCCTCCATCCTGGAGCTTCAATGACAGTGATGTGTCTGCTACTTCTCCATGTCTCCTCACACACTGAGCAGATCTCTTCAATTCAAACTCCTCTCTGCCCAGGATGGTGTTTCCTGATGAACTCTTACCAGCATATCTATACCCCATCAACACAATCCTCAGATCTGAGAGATGTTGAGCATCACCTGAAACAGAGAACAAAACACACTTCTGAATGTGGGTGAGATTTTAAATCTTCTTTAAGGGTTAGTTCACTAAAAATTTTTTAATTAATTTCTCACCTTCATGTCATTCCAAACCTGCAAGACTTTCTTTCAAAAATACATATACAGATAAACCAAAAATTATTCAAACATCTTTAATATATTTTCACTAGTGGGTGCAGGACACTATATTTCATTTATGTAAGTAAAGACAGCAAAATAAAGTAACTGTGATATTATACCCAAAATATTCTTCATACAGTGG
>VTFQ01000015.1:29336229-29396937 GCA_036281575.1 Ancherythroculter nigrocauda
CTTTTTTTTTTTTGTTCTTATTTTACTGACCACTTGTCTTTAATGTTTGAACTTTATAGATAGGCTAGTAGTTTTGCTGTGGTATTCAAGTATTTAAAGGGCAACATGTAGACTTTTGCAACAAAATATCCAAAAACCACTAGACCATTTTATATATTTTGTTCACTTGAGTACTTACAATATCCCAAATGTTTCCAGCTATTTGTAAATCATGAGAAAATTGCAATTTTAACCAAGGCTCTGGGACGTGTGAGGGGTCGTCTGTCAATTGCGTTGTACCCGCGTTACCCTCGGTTTCCGGTTTTATTTTGTAGAACCATGGAAACACCAAAGACACTTTAATTTATTAACTTTTATAGACAAGGGAACAACTGTTTAGATATATTATAGACAAGAAAACAAATTTTTATTATATTGCTCAACACGTTTAGTATTTTTTTCAATTTACCATGCTTTACCATGCCTCAGAAAAAAACACTATTTTGTCAAGTAGTTAACATAGCATAATCTGATACAGCTTTATTTTTATTAACAGTAATACATAATTTTCTCCATCATACAATACGTTTTAAAATTAATTGCATGCATTTATCAACAATTGTTTTTTAGGGTTTTCTTTGGGAGGTTCACCTGGGAAGATAAATAATATAGATTCTTCTTTTTCAATCTCTCATGCTCTGATTTTGTCTGTATAGATGTGTGTGTCTGTGTTTGCTTGACTACATGAATTTCAGTTTACTACATTTGAGGTTTTGACCTCATTAAGATGAATGTGAAATGTACTTTTTTCTGTTTTAAGGAGAATGTGTTAAATAGTTATTTTCATTCTGTTGTGTGTGCCCATGTGAATGTATGTGTGGTGTTTGCTAAACATCCTGCTAACACATCCACTGCAGTAATGTTCAGCAGAAAAGACATTTCAAAGCTTTCCTTGTTTGTTAGTTCTTTTGGATGTGTCAGTTCTTGGCTGTTTCTCCAGATCTGAATCTGTTCTGACCTTTGGTTTTCTCTCTCTGTAGCCAGACGATCTGTTCAGCCAATGGCTTATATGTCGCCAGGTAAATGCACCTCAATGTATGTTTTATGGCATATTACAAAATGAATACATTTAAATGTTCATGTGAAAGCCTCACCAAACCACACTTACCAAAATTTCAGAATGAGTAAGGAGCCATTCACACAGGAAGTGCTTTTTTATGTTCAGAGACCACTAGACAGACTGTAATGGAACAGAAAGTAGGGGTCTTGAGATGCATTTTAAATGATTTAAACACATACAGCATTGTAACAATGTTCGTAAGTAAGGAGGGAAGAGACAGGGTCGGCAGGTGACTACTGGCTGTTTATTGACACCAAAATAATAAAGTCACAAAAACAGTGTGCAAACAGGCACAAAACAATCAACTCAATAGTCAGACTTCACTCCAGCAGCAGACAGACATCCAGGAGTGGGGAAACAGCCAGTAGTCCTTCTCTCTCTCGCAGGCTCCTGTTTCTCCTGGCGTTAAATACTCTCTCCACGCCAATTACTGAAAAAGAGACAGGTGTTTAATATTTGCGTCTAATCCACTCAGACACGCGCGTCTCCTCCTCTCTCTCCCGCTGCAGACTCCGCTGAACCACGCCCCCCCTGCCACATACCCCCACCGCCCGACTCAGGCCGGGGAGCCGTCCGGCCTGCACCCCCCCCCCATTTCTGGAGAGGAAATCGGCCACAGCCATCTGAACACCCGGCCTGTGGACCACCTTGAATTTAAAAGGCTGTAAAGCTAGATACCAACGGGTGATCCGCGCGTTGGTATCCTTCATGCGGTGGAGCCACTGCAGAGGGGCATGGTCCGAACAGAGGGTGAATTCCCGTCCCAGAAGATAATAGCGGAGGGTGAGGACAGCCCACCTGATGGCCAAACACTCCTTCTCCACGGTGCTGTACTTAGTCTCTCTCTTAGAGAGCTTACGACTAATGTACAGCACCGGCCGTCCTCACCCTCTATCTCCTGGACAGGACAGCACCCACCCTGTCCGACGCGTCCGTCTGCAACAAAAAAGGGAGAGAGAAATCAGGAGAGTGAAGCAACGGCCCGCCACACAGAGCAGCCTTTACTTGGGTAAAGGCCTGCTGACACAGCTCCGTCCACTGGACCGTATCTGGTGCCTCCTTTTTAGTAAGATCAGTCAAGGGGCTGGTGAGGTCCGAATAATTAGGCACAAACCTTCTATAATATCCCGCCAGCCCCAAGAACTGTCTCACCTCCTTTTTGGTCTTAGGGCGCGGACAGGTCGCAACTGCTGCCGTCTTATCAATTTGGGGACGCACCTGTCCATGCCCCAAGTGGAAACCCAGATACTTTACTTCCACGCGCCCAATTGCACACTTCTTCGGGTTGGCCGTGAGCCCGGCTCCCCTCAGCGACTTCAAGACCGCCCTCAAATGCTGCATATGCCGCTGCCAGTCATTACTAAATATGATGATATCATCTAGATAGGCAGCCGCATATGCAGCATGGGGCCGTAAACCCTGTCCATCAGCGCTGAAAGGTAGCCGGTGCCCCGAACAGCCCGAACGGAAGTGTAACAAATTGGTGTAATCCAAACGGCGTCGTGAAAGCTGTTTTTTCTCAGGATAATGGAGACAAGGGGATCTGCCAATAACCCTTTGTTAAGTCCAGTGTCGAATAAAAACGAGCCGTACCAAGCCGGTCAAGCAATTCGTCAACCCGTGGCATTGGATATGCGTCGAATTTCGACACAGCATTCACCTTGCGATAATCCACACAGAACCGACCGAGCCGTCCGTCTTAGGAACCAAAACTATCGGGCTCGCCCAGTTACTGTTGGATTCTTCTATTACCCCCATTTCAAGCATCGCACCTAATTCTTCCTGAACTACTTTTTTCTTGTGTTCAGGCAAGCGATATGGCCGGCTGCGAACCACCACGCCCGGCTCTGTCTCGATATGGTGCTGAATAAGGTTTGTACGGCCAGGTAGGGGAGAAAACACGTCAGCAAACTCTGCCTGTAATTTGGTTAAATCAATGAGCTGGGAGGGCGAGAGATGATCTCCCCCTGGGGCCAGTGCGAGAGATTGTTGTTTTATATTCGCCTCTGGCCCAAGATCATCCTCTCCGCTAATCACCGTCGCCAGCATCACTGATTCCCCTCATTCCATTTTTTAGGAGATTGAGGTGATAAATTTGACGTGCTCCTCTCCTATCTGAGCGTATTACCTCATAATCGAGCTCTCCAACTTGCCGTGTGACCTCAAACGGCCTTGCCACTTTGCAAGTAATTTTGAACTTGACGTTGGGAGTAATACAAGCACTTTATCTCCCTGCAAATTTACGCAAATTGGTCCCCCTGTTATACAACCGGCTCTGTTTGTCCTGGGCCTGTAACAAATTCTCCATAGATAGCCGCCCCAAAGTGTGGAGTTTTGTTCTCAGGTCCAGCACATACTGAATTTCGTTTTGATTGAGAAGGTCCTTCCTCCCAAGCCTCTCTGATGACGTCTAACACCCCTCTGGGCTGACGACCATAGAGAAGCTCGAAGGGGGAAAACCCCGTGGACACAGCAACAACAGGGGTTCCAACCACTTGTCCCAATTTTTGGCGTCTTCCTGAACGAATTTACGAATCATTGTTTTAAGCGTGCGATTAAAACGTTCGACCAGCCCGTCCGTTTGTGGGTGAAAGACGCTGGTATGAATCGATTTAATGCCCAATAATTCGTAAAGTTCGCGTAACGTCCGTGACATAAACGCCGTGCCCTGATCAGTGAGGATTTCCTTAGGAATCCCCACTCGGGAGATTAAAGAAAACAGTGCGTCAGCAACACTCTTAGCGGAAATGTTGCGGAGAGCCACTGCTTCTGGATATCGTGTTGCATAATCCACAATGACCAATGCAAAACATGACCTCTTGCTGATCGCTCTAATGGCCCGATGAGGTCCATGCCAATTCTCTCGAAGGGGACCTGCATTAATGGGAGGGGGCGCAAAGGCGCTTTTGGGGTGGCCGGTGGGTTTACCAACTGCGCACTTTCTCATGAATGCCCGGCCAAAAAAATCGGGTCATGAGGCGATTTAGTGTCGTTACCTGACCTAAATGACCAGCCATTGGATTAGAATGAGCCGCTTGAAAAAGCATTTCCCTGCGGCTCCTAGGAACTAACACGATACAACCTATTTTTTATAATTGCAAAATATGGATAGGTAAGCGGTTGTCCAGGATGGAGAGGCTGACCGTCGATGGTACTGACCTGTTCAAACGCACGATTCAGGTCTCGTCCTGAGACTGCTCCGGGGAAAAATCATCGCGCTCCGAGAGAATAAATCTCTCGATTTCGCTCTGCTCCCCCGAGGCAGTACTCAGAGGTCCCGATTCAGTCTCTCCCGCCTGCACACTCACGCTCCCCTCCGGTGCATTTTTACCCCAAGAAGCATCCGTACAAAAAGCCCCTAATAATTCTGTAAACGCTGGCCAATTCGTCCCCAAAATTAACGGATGCTGGAGGTGCGGATTAACTGCCACCTCAACACTATGCTTTTGACCCCTGAATTGAATATGACTGGCACGATAGGATACTCCACCACATCCCCGTGTACACACCGCACCTTAACCACGCGGCTATTATCCAATGCCCCAGATTGTATCAGATTTTGATGGATCGAGGTTTGGTTACATCCTGAATCCACCAATGCCTGATAGGTACCCCCCTCGATACTCACAGGTATTTGGTACCACCCAGCTTGACCGGGGGCAGCCTGCGGGGCATCCGGGACCCGGACCATTGTTCCCAACTCCATTACAGGACACCTGTCCACGAAATGGCCCGGGTCCCCGCAACGCCAACAGGCCGGCCCAGACCTCCCCGCCGCTCCAGTGGCGGAGAGTGGATCAGACGGCTGGCGTGGAGAGAGCGGAGACACAGGAGCCATGTCCACCCCGGCTGGTGCCCCCCTGGGCGGGACTCTGGGAGGGCCGGGTGGACGAGACCTGGGTAAAGGGACAGGGCGAGAGAGAGAAGGAGATGGAAAAGAGGGAGAGAGAGAAGCTGATGGCAGGGGTTCGCCGACCCCGGGGCACGCCACCATATGATCCTCCGCAAGTTGGATAGCCGACTCCAGTGACGTGGGGCGGTGGCACTGGACCCACTCTGCGGTTCTCCTCGGAAGCCGAGTGACAAACTGCTCCAGTACCACTCGGTCGATGATCTCCTCCACGTCACTTCCGTCGGCCAGCAACCATTTGCGGCAGGAGTCCCGGAGCTGTTGGGCCATCACAAAGGGCCGGCCAGACTCGCCCAGCTCCAGGGAGCGGAAGCGCTGGCGATGTTGTTCCGGACTCCGGCCGACCCGCTGGATGATGGCCCTCTTGAGGTCGTTGTAGTCCAGGAGGCTCCGCACCGGAAGCTGCTGCGCCGCGACCTGGGACTCCCCAGAGCAAGGGGACCAGGCGCATCGGCCACTGGTCCCGCGGCCATCCAGAGATCTCGGCCGAGGTCTCAAAAAGATCGAGGAATGCCTCCGGGTCGTCCTCAGGCCCCATCTTGTTGAGTGGAATATGGACGGGCGCAGCGCGCTGATCCATAGCTTCCGGCCGAACCTCCCGGTCCATCCAGCTCCGGAACCTCTCACGGTCTTCCTGCTGGGCTTGGAGGACGGCCTGGAACCGCCTCTCCTGATCTTGACGTAAGTCCAGCAGGGCCTGGTGTTGATCATGTTGCATGACCGCAAGGGATGTAATCAGATCCGCAAATGGCGCGGCGGAGGACTCGGGCATGGCGGCGGCATCCATCTTCTCTCCCGGGTTTCGGCACCAGTGTAACAATGTTCGTAAGTAAGGAGGGAAGAGGACAGGGTCGGCAGGTGACTACTGGCTGTTTATTGACACCAAAATAATAAAGTCACAAAAACAGTGTACAAACAGGCACAAAACAATCAACTCAATAGTCAGACTTCACTCCAGCAGCAGACAGACATCCAGGAGTGGGGAAACAGCCAGTAGTCCTTCTCTCTCTCGCAGGCTCCTGTTTCTCCTGGCATTAAATACTCTCTCCACGCCAATTACTGAAACAAGAGACAGGTGTTTAATATTTGCGTCTAATCCACTCAGACACCGCGCGTCTCCTCCCTCTCTCCCGCTGCAGACTCCGCTGAACCACGCCCCCCCTGCCACAAGCATAAAACAGGGTTGTCCAAAGTCTGACCTGCAGGAAATTATGACTCAGGGATGACTTTCAAATGGCCCACAGCTTGTCTATTAAAGGAATAGTTCACCTAAAAATGAAAATTATCTCATAATTTGCTCACCCCCAAGCCATCCTAGGTGTACAGTGGGTACATTTTTTTTCCTCATTAATGTACACACAGCACCCCATATTGACAGAAAAACACAGAATTGTTGACATTTTTGCAGGTTTGTTAAAAAAGAAAAACTGAAATATCACATGGTCCTAAGTATTCAGACCCTTTGCTCAGTATTTAGTAGAAGCACCCTTTTGATCTAATACAGCCATGAGTCTTTTTGGGAAAGATGCAACAAGTTTTTCACACCTGGATTTGGGGATCCTCTGCCATTCCTCCTTGCAGATCCTCTCCAGTTCTGTCAGGTTGGATGGTAAACGTTGGTGGACAGCCATTTTTAGGTCTCTCCAGAGATGCTCAATTGGGTTTAAGTCAGGGCTCTGGCTGGGCCATTCAAGAACAGTCACAGAGTTGTTGTGAAGCCACTCCTTCGTTATTTTAGCTGTGTGCTTAGGGTCATTGTCTTGTTGGAAGGTAAACCTTCGGCCCAGTCTGAGGTCCTGAGCACTCTGGAGAAGGTTTTCGTTCAGGATATCCCTGTACTTGGCCGCATTAATCTTTCCCTCGATTGCAACCAGTCATCCTGTCCCTGCAGCTGAAAAACACCCCCACAGCATGATGCTGCCACCACCATGCTTCACTGTTGGGACTGTATTGGACAGGTGATGAGCAGTGCCTGGTTTTCTCCACACATACCGCTTAGAATTAAGGCCAAAATGTTCTCTATCTTGGTCTCATCAGACCAGAGAATTTTATTTCTCACCATCTTAGCAAACTCCATGCGGGCTTTCATGTGTCTTGCACTGAGGAGAGGCTTCCGTCGGGCCACTTTGCCATAAAGCCCCGACTGGTGGAGGGCTGCAGTGATGGTTGACTTTCTACAACTTTCTCCCATCTCCCGACTGCATCTCTGGAGCTCAGCCACAGTGATCTTTGGGTTCTTCTTTACCTCTCTCACCAAGGCTCTTCTCCCCCGATAGCTCAGTTTGGCCGGACGGCCAGCTCTAGGAAGGGTTCTGGTCATCCCAAACGTCTTCCATTTAAGGATTATGGAGGCCACTGTGCTCTTAGGAACCTTAAGTGCAGCAGAAATTTTTTTGTAACCTTGGCCAGATCTGTGCCTTGCCACAATTCTGTCTCTGAGCTCTTCAGGCAGTTCCTTTGACCTCATGATTCTCATTTGCTCTGACATGCACTGTGAGCTGTAAGGTCTTATATAGACAGGTGTGTGGCTTTCCTAATCAAGTCCAATCAGTATAATCAAACACAGCTGGACTCAAATGAAGGTGTAGAACCATCTCAAGGATGATCAGAAGAAATGGACAGCGCCTGAGTTAAATATGAGTGTCACAGCAAAGGGTCTGAATACTTAGGACCATGTGATATTTCAGTTTTTCTTTTTTAATAAATCTACAAAAATGTCAACAATTCTGTATTTTTCTGTCAATATGGGGTGCTGTGTGTACATTGAGGAAAAAAATGAACTTAAGTGATTTTAGCAAATGGCTGCAATATAACAAAGAGTGAAAAATTTAAGGGGGTCTGAATACTTTCCGTACCCACTGTATATGACTTTATTCTTTAGCCGAACACAGTCAGAGTTATATTGGCTTTTCCCAGCTTTATAATGGCATTGAATAGTGCCTGAGTTTTTTGAAGCTTCAAAAAGCACATCTATCCATCATAAAAGTAATCCATATGACTCAAGTGGGTTAATAAATGCCTTTTGAAGCGAAACGATGGGTTTTTGTGAGGAAAATATCCATATTTAAAACACTGGCTTCTGGCAACAGCCGTAAACACGTTTACGAGAGAGTTGAGTTATGCATCATATACACCTAGGATCTTGAGCGTGAGTAAATTATGGGATAATCACCCATTTTAGGGTGAACTATTCCTTTAAAATATATTATATGCGGCCGCCACACATAATTTACAAATCATGCAGTTTCTAAGGAAAATCATGTGTTTGCTTTACTTAATGAATTTCGGTTTACTACATTTGAGGTGCTGACTTCATTAAGATTTTTTCTGATTTAGGAAGGATGTGGTAATAGTTATTTTCATTCTATTGCATGTTCCCATGTGAATGTATGTGTGGTGTTTCCTAAACATCCTGCTAACACATCCACTGCAGTAATGTCCAATGGAAAAAACATTCCAAAGCTTTTCTTGTTTGTTAGTTCTTTTGGATGTGTCTGTTTTGAACAGCCGTATCTGTTCTGACTTTTGTTTTTTGTTTTTTCTCTTCTCTGTAGCCACACAATATGCTCAGCCACTGCATTTTGCAGTTGATTTACCGCTCTTGGTATGCAGTTCGATGCCAATGCAGGGTAAATTTACCTCAATGTAATATTACTTTTGTGAAAGAGTAAAGTATGAAATGTTTGAAGCAAAGATTGTTTTTTAATGCATCAATTTAGATTAATTACAAAAATAATGATGAGTAGAGGAACATGCTTCTCCTAAGATAAATTTAGTCCCTGTGGGGTTTTTTGTGTGTGTTTAGGTGTTTTGATCTGTGTAAGTGGGTTTGTATTTGTTTTTATATTCTGTATATATGGTCTGGTGTGGCGGAGGGATAAGGCAAAGACTCTGATGCAGAGAAGCATAAGGGCTTTATTGACTGTATCTGAATACTACTGTTAGAACTTACTTTATTTGTAACTTTGTTATATTGTATTTAACAAAATATCAATTTTTTTTTCTTTAATGTTTGAACTTTATTAGTTAAGCTAGTAGTTTTTGCTGTGGTATTCAAGTACTTAAAGGTGCAATATGTAATATGTTTGCAGTAAATTATCCAAAAACCACTAGGCCAGTGTTATATATTTTGTTCACTTGAGTACTTAAAATATCCCAAATGTTTCTAACTATTTGTAAATCTTGAGAAAATTGAAATTTTAACCAAGGCTCTGGGACATGTGAGGTGTCGCCAGTCAATTGCGTCATACCCGCGTTACCCTCGGTTTCCAGTTTATTTTGAAGAAACCATGAAAACAGCAAAGACGCTTTAATATATTTAACATTTTAATAGACAAGGGAAAAACCGTTTAGATATATTTATAGACAAGAAAATGAATTTTTATTATATTGCTCAACATTTAGTCTTTTTTTCAATTTACCATGCTTTACCACTCCTCAGAGAAAAACACTATTTTGTCAAATAGCTAGCATAGCATAATCAGATACAGCTTTATTTTTATTAACAGTAATACATAATTTTCTCCATCATACAATATGTTTTAAAATTAATTGCATGCATTTATCAACATTTAACAACACAAGACATTCAATATTTAAAATTATATTCTAAAATCTTACTGCAGTGTGTAACAGTGTCTCACAGCAGCCGCCGAGCGAACGCACAGAGTAACATTTTCAACACACTCAAATGTATCTAATATGATAAACAGAGCTGCGTTACCTCATACTCATGACCGGAAAAGCGGAAGCAGCGCCGGCGACTGTGTCATAATAAAAGTCCCGCTGCTCGTGAGGCGTGTGTTGAGCAACCACTCCAGCTCCTCATTCAGCTCCACAACACTCGCTCCTGCTCTGCTTCATACTACAGTAACGTTAATAATCGCATCCATGAACATGATTTCTTCCCGAGTCCAATCCCTATTCTTTTGCACTGTCCATTGAGGTGGAGACCACGTCCCAAGATTCCGCGCTCAAACTTGCCGTCATCAAGCTACACCTTTTGTTTTGAATAGGCTTCTAGCGACCTCTAGCGTTCTTTAAGTAATAAATGGAAATCAAATTACACCCCCCACCCGAATAATGATCCGATCCGTGACTCAAAAACTGTAATATGATCCGAACTGTGAGTTTTTTGATTTGTTGCAACACTAATTTGCTTAAAATGAGTAATCAATTGAAGACCTTGTTTTTGTGTGTGTTATCCTAAATAGATGTCTATGTGTGTTCAGTGAACTATTCCTTTAAAATATATTATATGTGGCCGTCATGCAGTTTCTTTGAAAAATTATGTGTTTGCTTTACTAAATGAATTTCTAATAAATTTCAGTTTACTACATTTGAGGTGCTGACTTCATTAAGATTTTTTTCTGTTTTAAGGAGGATGTGGTAATAGTAATTTTCATTCTATTGCATGTTCCCATGTGAATGTATGTGTGGTGTTTGCTAAACATCCTGCTAACACATCCACTGCAGTAATGTCCAATGGAAAAAACATTCCAAAGCTTTTCTTGTTTGTTAGTTCTTTTGGATGTGTCAGTTTTAAACAGCCGAATCTGTTCTGACTTTTTTTTCTCTCTGTAGCCACACAATATGCTCAGCCAGGCGACTGTGTCATAATAAAAGTCCCCCCACCCGAATAATGATCTGATCCGGGACTCAAAAACTGTAATATGATCCGAACTGTTAGTTTTGTGATTTGTTGCAACACTAATTCGCTTAAAATTAGTAATCAATTGACAACCCTGTTTTTGTGTGTTAGTGTTCTCTCAGTCAATTTTACCATTATCTTAAATCGATGTCTATGTGTGTTCAGCTGCTCCTGATCCCCCAAAGGACCCGTTACTCCAGCTGGTTTCTCTCCAGAAGGCGTCAGGCTGCTGGGAGCTGGACGCCACACTGGCTGATGTGTTTGGGAAGACGGAGGATGAGCTGACCAATCAGAAACCAGCACAGGTGAGATGTGATGAAATAATAAGACAGCGATGATTGTGTCCAGTGTCCAGTAACAAATGCAGTGGATGATGGTTTGTACACAGGTGGATGGGTCAGTATGGGCCACTCTCCTGGCTCTGATCTGGTTATACGGCTGTAAAATAGAGCAGCAGGTCGAGTGGCAGTTTGTGGCCATGAAGGCAGCGTCATGGATCGGCTCTCAGAAAGGTGGGATCTCCATTCCAGAACACATTCATTCAGATATCTTCAGTTCTGTGACACACACTGATGATTTGAGTGTGTGTGTGTTTCAGTGGGCAATCTGTCTCAGTGTGTGTGTGTGGGGAATGTCCTGCTCGGATGTCAGGTGACCAAAGAGACTCTGGGAATCTGAAGACATCTGGGAATCTTTAAAACTCTCATGATAATGTTTTTGCTGTTTTGAAACTGAAAATAATTTGATTCAGATTATTCATTAACCTTTTGTTTTTTCTTTCAGTTTTTTGTGCATCAGTGATTTACTAACGCTGTTGAACGAGTCCTCAATCACTTTCACACAGCAACAGAATCATGCTTATGTGCTAAAAAGTATTATGTTCAAACACAAACATGAATGTTGAACTTATGCAAAGACTACTATTAAAATACAAAAATATTAAATATGAAACTTTTAATACATTAAAAACTAGATACATTTGTTTAAGTGTCTAGTTAAAGAAATCTATGTTTTCAATAAATACATTTATTTTTTCTACATGAAAATGCCAAATGTTTAAATTTTTCCATTGTGGTACAATGTTGCCTCGAGGCAACGAACTTATAAAAATTAAATAAATAAAAAAATTATGAAAATGTTTATTGATATTGTTAAAGTGTCCAATTTTAAGCAGGAAAAACAACACAAATAATTTTTTCCTCATTGATATCATACTGCCTACCATAGAGGGTTAAATACTCTGTCACTCTTTTTCGAAAAACACCATAAAATAGTCAGTACATCTTCTTCTTCTGAAGCCATATAATACCTTACCATGATTGTCCTTTCATTTCAACATGTTTCATTTAGAGAAAATTAAAATTGACTACAACTGTAGTTGACAATCAGGACTAATCAATAATGTGAAATATTTTACTTCTTTTTCTTGCCATCTATTAAAGGTTTTACTATAAACAGATTTAAAGGAATACAACTTTGTTATCATGTTCCCTCCATTCCTCAATGGTCCGTGAGCGAGCAGCATCTGGTGGTTCCTTCAGAATGAGGTACAAAGTCAAAAGGCACTTCCTGTAAATCAATTCTATTAAAACACTTACCTGCATTTTCACTTCTAGATTTGGGTTAAAGCATCTGATAAATGACAAAATGTAAACATTAATTTTGAAGGCAACATTTTTAAATTTCAGATTTGCTTTTACTGGCTGGATGGACACCCAGAAGCTCTGACACCAGGGACAAGGAACTCCAGCTGTGGCAGGAACCTCTGAGATATGACAGGAAGCTCTGGGATCAAGCTGGCATTAAATGGAGCCTGGAGACCAGGACATCTCAGGCTCTGGTGGATGACTTCTGGCATTTGAACCTCTGAGACATCCATGACAAGAACCTTTAGGACCGTGCAGCCATGATGGGAACCAGGGGGGCTAGATCAGAAACTGGGAAGGCCTTGGGTGCTGGTTCAAGGTGAGACCATTATAGGAACCTCTGAGCAGTGTTGGGCACGTTACTTTAAAAAAGTAATTAGTTATAGTTACTAGTTACTTCTCACAGATAGTAACGGAGTTAGTAACTGAGTTGCATCATTATAAAAGTAACTAATTACCAGGGAAAGTAACTATTGCGTTACTTTAAAAAAAAATTAATTTGTCAAATAACTTGAATGCCCCCAATATTAAATATAAGTCTATGAATAAATAATTCTTGATCCGACTTGTGACTCATGATGCGCTCTTGCTTATGAAATTTATCTGTACTGTACTATAGGCCTACGTGTTGGTAGCCATTAAAGAAAATTTAGTTTCATACATAGGCTGTTTAAATAGTCCTATGTTATGTTTTAAATTAATTTACTTGATTATGAAAAGTGAACAGCATGAGTAAGATGCATCATAAGGTGCGCAATATATCGGGAGTCATGGAGTGGGTCAGACATGATTTTGACCACTTCATTAAGTTTTGTTTTGTAGAAAGCCTTTCTTTAAAGTGAATTTCGTTTTGTAAAAATTGTATCTTAATTTGAATCAATGTTTCATCAACCAATTGCCTGGATTTAATAAATAAGAAGCAAATATAGCAGACAATATAATCATGGCAGGCGCGGACGCGATCACTGGCGCGTGAACTGGAGCGTGTCTTATAGGCTAAATGAACCGAAACTCAGCGTGGCTGCTTGCCTCACAGACATGAGAAATATATCTACAGAAAGCTTGAAATATCTAAAAACGAAAAGAAATAGGCTACTCTGATTATGTAGCCTAATCCGAATGAAATGTGCATTTTCTCTCTAGGCGCGTCCAGTATGAGCAGATGATGAGAGTCAGCAATGTCAACTTCATCTTTGCAGCCGACACTGATTCAGAAAACATTACTTTATTAATAAACAATTAAAATGTCTCCTTGTTGTTTTGGTCACATTCATAATTATTACTTTTGCCGGTTCTTTATGGCAAGCGTTATGCATGCGCTCGAGTGCCTTTATAGCCTATACATAAACGCTCATTATTATGGTTTATTCTCTCCAGTATTTAAGAAATTAAATTAATATAAATGTGATAAGTCAACTAATGGCTTGAATGAATAACTAATAGTCGACTAGGACAACTTATTTCCCATATTTTCGATCCAGCATGTCACAAAGGGTATTCTGGTTTGTGCTCGTGCTCAGCTCGCATGCTCACACACACACACACACACACACACACAGAGCATCGAACATTATTATCAGTTTAACATTATATCTGTGTATGACTAACTGCAGCACACACCAGAGAAAAAATCTTTGCAGGTCCTATGGCTGAGAGAGAGTCTACTCAGATGAAAACCGCTTCAGTGATCTCAATTATAGTAACGCAGCATTTTTACGTTAGTAACGGTAACAGCGTTGTAACGGGAGAAAAAGTAATTTGTTTGATTACTCGTTACTGAAAAAAGTTTATTTATAACGGCATTATTCCCATCACTGCCTCTGAGGTGAAGGAAATGACAGCAATCTTTGCTGGCATAGAGGAGGCAGAAACAGAGACATAAACCTCTGGGCCGGCAGTGACAGGAATCATTAACCGACTGTGAGGCGGTAATGATGGGAACTTCTGGGACAGGGTGGACCTGACAGAAACCTCTGAGCCTGGACGGAGATAACTGGGAGTTTTAATAAATGCATTAAATGATTTAATGATGAATCTGAAATGTGTTTAGGCTAGTGTTGTTGCCTTGTTCTACTACACTTTGAAAAAAGTCATGACCTGAAGTTAAAATTAACCACAAAAAGTCCCACAAAACCAAAGGGACTTTGTTCAGACCCAGAGGATTTTTC
Organism: Ancherythroculter nigrocauda; assembly: GCA_036281575.1. Taxonomy (NCBI): domain Eukaryota; kingdom Metazoa; phylum Chordata; class Actinopteri; order Cypriniformes; family Xenocyprididae; genus Ancherythroculter; species Ancherythroculter nigrocauda. The sequence continues at coordinate 29,350,703 of VTFQ01000015.1, forward strand.
ACTCCATCTTACACAATCTTGTCTTTCAGTCTTACTATGCAAGTAAATATTACAATTGCAATATAATTCTCATTTAATCTCCCCCTCCCCCCCTTACAGTGACTGTAAATAGGTCAACAGCACAAACCCACACAGTATAATGTCATTTCCTCTAAATGAGCATGAGAACGTTAAACTGTGGTCTCAGATAAATTACCCAGGTATGGCTCACCTACAGGATGCTTACCACATTTTTCCATCTTAAAAACATATCATATGCTCTCAATGACAAATGCAGAAAAGTTCATGACCTCATGGCTAGTTTACAGTAATGCTTTACTGGGTGGTTCCCCTGCACGCTTGATAAACAAACCCCAGCTGGTCCAAAACGCAGCAGCTAGAGTTCAGGAAGTATGACCATATTAGCCCGGTTCTGTATCGGCTCCCTATTAAACTTTGCATACATTTCCAAAATCTTGCTAATTGCTTACAAAGCTCTAAATGGTTTAGCTCCTCAGTACTTGAGCGAGCTTTTAACGCATTACAGTCCTTCACGTCTATTGCGATCTCAGAAAAACCACCTGAACCTGGTTTCTCCCAAGGTTTTTTTTCTCCTTTCTGTCACCTGATGGAGTTTGGGTTTCTTGCCACTGTCGCCTCTGGCTTGCTTAGTTGGGGACACTTAATATTTAACAATATTACTGATTTGACTGCACTGACACTATTAAACTGACACTATTATACTTTACGCAGTTATTGAATCAAAATGAATCAACTGAATTGATTTCAACTGAATAATGACTCTTTACTCTTGTCTTTTTAGAGCTGCTTTACAGCAGAACTTAATTCTGTTTGCATAATTTAATCGTTATTTTGCTGTTATCACCATCAAGCTGCTTTGAAACAATCTGTATTGTATAAAGCACTGTATAAATAAAGGTGACTTGACTTTAATCTTTGTCCTTGCTGTTTATATTACATATTAAGCTTTTTTCCTTCTTTTTAAGGGTATATACTCAATTGCACTCTTTGTTTATATCATAAGCACTGTTTCGGGTGTATTTGTGATGTTGTTCTGCAGGTCTGCTTATAAAACACGTGTTCTTTTACTTTTTATAATATAGCTACTAAAAATAAATGACTAACATTTAAAAATATCATTCAGAGGTGGTGAAATGATAACACAGTGATAATTTTGTCCAGTAACAAATGCTCTGGATGATGGTTTATATGCAGGTGGATGGGTCAGTAATCACTGAGGATACTTTCACATAAGACAAAAATCTTGTTTGGAGTGCTAAATATGGTAATGCTCATACACAAATGTGTCAAAGTTTAGCAAAATTATGGGAAAACTTAAATTTTGTTTCCTTTTCACAAAAACAAAGATTTTATTGAAACAACCAAAATTTTGGGTAAACATGTTTTATTATTATTATTATTATTATTATATGTTTTGTTTAGACAAACAGAGAAGAAATAATTTAGTCAACAGATTTCTGTGAAAAGTGTTTTCACATCATTTAGAGAAAGTGTGTTTTTTTTTTACCGTTTCTTGCTTGTACTTTCTGTGCATAATGTTAATTATGATACATAATTTATTAATTTTAATTTTCTTAAGTTTATATTTTGATTGTTATGAAATATTCGGTGTCTGAGATTTTCGGTGACACTGGGCGGAGCTTACATGAATATTTATGAGTTTCCTGTTTTGAGTTAAAGCGCCACTGAAAGTGTTAGTGCACGCTCTTCGGCTTACATTAAAGGTAATTAGCATATGTTTCAGCGTTAAACGATGTCAAGCTTATATTCTAACTGTTATTGATGCACAAGATTTTATATATAAGCTATATTGTGTTATGTTTGATATGAACACAGCCAATGATTCACCAGAGGTGTCGTTAGGATTCGCTAAACGAGCCAATAGCGTTTTAAGTAGCCTATATTTGTTGTTTCTGTATTACCTTGAGTCCAGGGGCGGATCTACCGGGGTGGCACGGGGTGGCAACTGCCACCCTAAGAAAAAGCTTTGCCACCCCACCTGCCACCCCAAAATTATCAGAGAATAAAATATAAATGTTAGCAGTGTTTCAAGTACTACTGCTTTTCAGCAGCGGCGCTTCAATCTGATGACATAAAAAAGACACCGTATTGCAAAATAATGGCAAGAAAACACGTCTTTCAATAAGCTGCATGACGGTTGCACGCGCACGCAGCGCGCCCAATGTAGTCCGCTTCATTAACAAATGACTCTTATGAACCGGTTCTTTGGGAGTCAAAAACACAGCGCAGCCAAGTTCACTTACGAATTGTTTTCCATTTGTTCGTGAATCGGAAAATTACTGCTTCTCGGCTAACTCAGAAGTCCTCGAATTTTCGTAATTTTTTGCGAGCTGATTCACCGACCGCCCGCTCCACATTCATCATGGTCTTTTTGCCATCCGATGAAACGGTAAAATGAAATCTATAAGAAGATCCCGATCACAGAAACTAGTTAGGTAAGAATCTAAATGTATTTTAGCTTTTCTGGATTGCTAACACATGTGATTCACTTGGCCCAGTTTCCCAAACCATTCGCTCAGTTCTCAAAACAAAGACACAATTCTCAAAACGTTGAACAATGACTGCATTAGGTAGCAAAACCGATGACACACCAGTCAAAATCGAGAGAGAGCTGAATGAATAATTTACAGGGGTTTTAAACTTACACAGTACCAGCACTTTAGATGAGGGAAATTTCACTATGTAGAGTAAACTGTAGCACGCTGTAGCTACAACCCTCAAACTTGTGATTGTCAACTTTCTCTGTAGCTATTTGTTATACTGTATTTTGCAGAACTGAGAAATGATTGTCTTGTGTCAGAAGACCAATACACTGCTATAGTACCTTATATACTGTAATAAAATTTGGCCAAATGTGCAGAGGATGCTGAATGCAGTTTTACTGTAATTGACAGTATACTGTATTGTGGTGCATACCAAGTTCATATATATCTACTGCCAGATCAATTTACAATAGTAAAATGAAAAAAAAAAAAAATCATTGCTGTATTTTACTCTATCTGTAAATTTATTTTTGTATAGTGTAGTAGACAGTGAGCTGCAAAATAATTCCTGAATCCCAGTAAGCTGTATTTTTGTGAGTGTTATATAAATTGATCTCACTAGTGTTCACTGGGCAGTGCAGTAGTCTGTGTATTTGTTAAGTTTTGTGTGTCATCTGAGGCCAAAGTTTGATTTTGTCAGACAAGAATACGTTTTTGACTAAAACATTTTATTTTGACCTGGAAGTTTGAGGTTTGTACAAGTTGGTGCATAGTTTTGAGATTGTATTTATAGTTGTAAGAAAATGTTGAATTGTTTCATTTCAAGATTAAAAAGTTTGAAAGACAAATTTATGCTGGCTTGTCATAAAGCCAACTTAAAGTCTTGTTTAAAAAACATAAATAGTTTGGTGATTGCTAAAGTGTTGCTAGGTGGTTGCTAGGGGATTCTGGGTGGTTGCTGGGCTCTTGCTGCAGTTGCTGGGGTGTTGCTAGAGTATGTAGTTGATAGGCTGTTCTGGGTGAACACACACAGACATTCCCACCTCTGTTAATAACAGAAACTACAAGTTTTTGTTGTTCTTTAACTTGCACTAAAACATGTGATTTATGCCATCGAAGTAACCTGTGTAAAATTGATAAAACTGCTCATCTCCTTTAGTGATACAAGGTCAGACACATTTTTTCATATAGTGTCTTTACTTGGTGCCATGATGGATATTGAAATCTTGTTATTTATTTTGGTAATGCAATTTTTGTGAACACAATTGTGTATGTCAGGCCATAAATCTCCAAAAACTATGCATGGGCGCTTGCTTTGGTGTTGCCACCCCTCATAGACCTCATGCCACCCCTCTGCCACCCTATAAATAATTTTCTAGATCCGCCCCTGCTTGAGTCTTTTAAGCATATAGTTTTGAAAGTTTGCCAAAATGTATGGTAGCATAATAATATTAATTGTAAACTCCTGTGGTGAAGGCAGCAGTCAACTTTCCTAGTTTGCAGTTTGGATCTTGGGATCCATGACAAATGAAAGTTTGGTCTGCTCTTGTGATTCCAGTGATATCAGCCTTTGCTACTGACACATTCAATCTGAAATATAATAAAATGACATACAACAAACATGTAGCATTAAAATTTTGAATACACTGTCATGTTCAAAACAAAGTGAAAAATAAAAGTGTCTGCTTTGTCTGGTGTACAGGGATATTTATTGGCAAAAGTCATATTTATTTGGGAATGAAAAAATATTGGCTATGGATATTATATTAGTTATCACATGTGTAATTCACCGTGGCCTATTTGGATAATAAATAAACTATATTTAAAGTACATTAACATGTTTTCTTGCATGTGTGCAATTTATTTTTGAAACATTACATATAGAAATTCAAGTCTACCCAGATTAGAAGTGCTTCAAGTTCTGCAAACTAGGAAAGTTTACTGCTGCCTTCACTACAGGATATTACAATTAATATTATTATGCTACCATACATTTTGGCAAACTTTCAAAATTATATGCTTAAAAGACTCAACAAATATAGGCTACTTTAAACGCTATTGGCTCGTTTAGCGAATCCTAACGACACCTCTGGTGAATCATTGGCTGTGTTCATATCAAACATAACACAATATAGCTTATATATAAAATCTTGTGCATCAATAACAGTTAGAATATAAGCTTGACATCGTTTAACGTTGAAACATAAGCTAATTACCTTTAATGTAAGCCGAAGAGCGTGCACTAACACTTTCAGTGGCGCTTTAACTCAAAACAGGAAACTCATAAATATTCATGTAAGCTCCGCCCAGTGTCACCGAAAATCTCAGACACCGAATATTTCATAACACCCTTTTGCACTTAATTAATATTCATGAGCCAAATCTCCGCCTCAATTTAAATACCACACGTCTTCTGTTTAACGGTCTTCCGACGGAAGAAGCAGCGGCGTTTCAACGACAAACAGAAATCAGCTCCTCTCTTCCCCAAACATGTAGTCGCGTTAGAAACTCTCAGAAACAATGATTTACTCATTAAATGAGTCTTCTGATAAGATTCAAAACTTATGTAAAAGCTGTAGGTAACTTGTGAAGTCGATCATCTTGTCTAACGGAGGGTGAAAATGGTGAACTACGGTCTCTTGTCTAAGAAAAATGAGCTAGGTATGAATTAACCTGTTTACTGTTAATATGAAGGAAAGTTTTATCTCGGCTTTATCTCGGTAATACTCTATGTTATATGAATTTGAATGCAGATTTAACAGAAGTTATATTCTTCCGGGCAATAAGAGTGTTTTCATGAATATCATGTGGGGCAAATTGTCTTACACGTGACATCCCGTTCTCCTTTTTTCTTAACACTAGAAGTCCCAGAGATTTGTAACCCTCCTTTAGCCAAGTGGATGCTAACTGGCTAGTCTTTTGGCTATCATTAGCATCAATTCATGTGTAAATATGGTCATTACCTGAGCAATCTGCAGGGGGTTTGGGGGTGTGTGTGTGTGAATGGTTGCTGGTGGCTTGTTTGTATGTGTGGGGGAGGGAGGGCTGCTAAAAGCAAAGAACTTGATTGACCATGGGCCGGTTTCAGAAAGGAGGTTAAGTGAAAACTCTGAGTATGTTAACCCTGAAAATAGGAAGTGCAAGTGATGTTTAAAAAGTTAACTCACTCATTCACACTGCAAAAATGTTTTTCATACTAAGTATTTTTTTATCCTATTTCAAGTAAATTTAAAAAAAAAAAAAATCTTAAATCAAGATGGATTTTCTATATGAGAAAATTATATATGATATTTAGTCTTGTTTCCTGGGGGGATCTAAATTAAGTGCATTTTACTAAAGTAAAATGATCGATATCTGCCAGTGTGGTAATAAAAATAATTTTAATGCAAACGGAAAGTGTTGGAGTGTCTACCCAGGTGAAAAAAAGTGCAGTAAAATACACTTTATTTTAGTACACTTTTACACTTCCATAATGTCCAGTGCTCTATTTCCGTGCACTTATTTTGTACTTAATATACTAAAAGCTCTTCTTTAGTACTTCTTAAGATAATCTTAAGAACATCTAAGTGTACTCAACTGTGCTATTTTGAGACACCATGAATTTGAACTAAAATGTGCTTTTAACATACTATCTCTGTATAGAAAAATGTATTTAGTTACCACTTGTAGTACACTTGAACCCATCTTTCAAACACTTTTAAAAATGGACTTATGATGTATTTCAAATATAAGATTAATATATAATGAATATATACAAAATGTATTTATAATATATTGCCAGGCAGTGCCAGGATTGTGAGTGATTTCTGGAATGTACTCACTCACTTTTTAATATTATTTGTAAATATGTGTACAAATGGTTGGTTTCTTTATTTTATTTTGTACTATTTTTATCAATAGATCTCAGCAACAAAGGAAAAAAAAACATGTGTGTTGATTTCTCCCTAAGATGGCAAAGTGAAACACAAGTTTCCTTGAAGTGGCTCAGCATGGCCCCACATTGTTTACATAACAAAAGCAACTGTTCACAGCTGATTAAGGATATTAGCCTAAAGACTTCCAGCCCATCGGCTGTCCTGCGGGTTTTATAGGTAGAAAATCCAAATGGCTGCTCTCTGGGACTTCTAGTGTTAAACTCAGAAATTTGAATTGTATAGACGTTATAGTGTTTATGATAATGTGAGTCTTCTGCTGTATTTGTGATGTTGTTGTTGGTTTGTGTGACTCAGTGCCTCTGAAGAGCATCTCAGTGGAGGTTCGGGTTCAGGATCATGTAGCCACAGTCTCCTCCACTCTGCAGTATGTGAATGAGGAAGAGCGCCCCCTGGAGGCCTTGTTCGTCTTCCCTCTGCCTGCTGATGCTGCTGTCTGCCACTTCAGTGCCAAGATCGGAGAGCAGGAGATTGTGGCAGAGGTGCAAGAAAGAGAAACCGTGAGTCCAAATACAAAACCTGCAGGACACTGATTTGCATATTCATAATACACATCACCATGTAATATAATTGTATCTTGCAGGCGAGGGATCGTTATGATGACGCTGTGAGTTCGGGTCAGCAGGCGTTTCTGTTGGAAGAGAGTAAAGAGAGTCCTGATGTGTTCAGACTGAGTGTCGGGTGTCTGTCGCCGGGTCAGAACGCTGCCGTCACCATCATCTACGTCACCGAGCTCGCTGTGCAGGCCGACCACTCGCTGCGCTTCTGTCTGCCGGCTGTACTCAACCCCCGATACACACCAGCAGGTACTACAGCAGCTGCTGACACACACTTTATTAGTGGAGAGAAGCTGATTCTAACACACTCTGTGTGTGTGTGTGTGTGTGTGTGTGTGTGTGTGTGTGTGTCAGGTTCAGCTGCTGGGATAGTCTCAGAGATTTCATCAGGATGTGGATCTGTTCCCTACACGCTGACTCTCAGTGTCCATGTGAGCTCTCCAAAGCCCATCTCCAAACTAGAGTCCAGCTGCACTCTGGATCCTCTAGTGTTCCTCCACTCTGATCACACTCAGGCGACGGTACTGTGTGTCTTCATGTGTTTATCTGGATGTGTGAGCACAGCAGTTTGATGCATGTGTTTTTATGTGTGTAGGTGAATCTGAGTCCTGGTCACATGTTTGATAAGGATGTTGAGCTGTTTGTGTACTATCAGGATACCCATCAGCCCTCTGCTATAGTGGAGGCAGGAGTGACCACTGCCCCATCAGGTATGACCTGCAGCTCACTGGGATTATGGGATTGAGTGATCAAGCTGTCACTGACTCTCTCTCTATTTCAGGCTCTCTGATGAGGGACCCAGTGGTCATGATAAGTTTGTACCCAGAATTCCCAGAGGAAGTGATGTCATCACTGGCAACACAAGGAGAGTTTGTTTTTGTGATTGACAGATCAGCCAGTATGAGCAACACGCGGATAGAAAGTGCAAAGGTAACAATTAAGATTCAAAACAGAATTTGTTTAGGTCAGAATATGGATTTAAAATGGGTTTGAATTTATGTATTGGAAAATGATCATGTTGAGTTTCATTATCTGTCCATGTCTCTCTATAGGACACTCTGCTGTTACTGTTGAAGAGTCTGCCCATGGGATGCTACTTCAACATCTATGGATTTGGCTCTCGATTTGAGTTCTTCTACCCGTTAGTATCTAGATCTTCATTCATAGATATTCATTCGGGCTGGGTGATATAGACATTCGTGGCCTAATGGTTAGAGAGCTGGACTTCTTCCAAGTTATGAAGAAAGTGTAAACTGGCGTCTTGTCAGTTACACTTTTTCTGTAAGTTAAATAAGGAATTGAGGAAAGCTCAGTAATTTTCATTTGAAAGTGAACTAATCCTTTAAATACATATCTGTATTTATAGGCTGAATGGCGATATACTATATATAGCTCGGTATTTTCTACAAAGTGGGCTGAATGTTGAGTTATTATTTTTCATAAGAAACACAATGGGTAAATGAAGCTTGTTAAGCACTTTGTCTCATAATGTGCAAATTGACGGCTGTGAAAACAAATATAGGGAATGTATGTATTCTTGCCTGTGAAGGAATCTTGTTTAGAAGTCTTTAATAATATACACTGAAGATAATCCAAATTGGGCAGGCAAACGAAACACAACCGTAACATAGACAAGACTGGACCACGACAACTGTCTAAAAACAGAAAGCGTTTTGGTGGCCTGAAAACGAAAACTTGTAAACGGTTTTCAAAGTACAAGTTTGCATGAAATGCACCATGAAATGACTGTATAGCAATATAAATGTTATTGTCTTAAAAATAATGATATACTGTATCTTACAAAGTCGCTACACTGCCCTGCCCTAATATTCAGTTTTAAATTTTGTCAGAGGAGTTTAGGAGATGTTTTTCTTTGTCTTTGCAGTAAGAGTGTCAAGTACAATCAGGACACAATGGATCAGACTCTGAAGAGAGTGAAGGAAATGCGAGCAGACATGGGCGGCACAAAGATTTTACAGCCTCTAAAACACATCTACAGTCAGCCCTGTTACCCAGACCACCCCAAACAGGTACAACATCACCTCAACATGAACCTGAACGACACAATGTATATGTTCACTGATGTGAGTAGACAGATCTTAGCTGAAGATTTTAAACTCAGATATTTTTCTCTCTTCAGCTGTTCATCTTCACTGATGGAGAGGTGTTTAACACTAAAGAGGTGCTGGATCTGGTGAAACATCATGCTCACTCTCACAGGTAAAGGTCTGCTGGGTTTGATCTTCCCATCATTCATATCTTCATCACTTACACTAACAGAGTTTATTGTGTGTTCAGGTGTTTCTCATTCGGGATTGGTGAGGGTGCAAGTACCGCCCTCATCACAGGAATGGCCAGGGAGGGATCTGGTCACGCTCAGTTCATCTCAGGCACAGACCGCATGCAGCCCAAAGTAAAGCTCTCCACTGGATTTCACAGGCACAAATGTTTCCTAGTCACATGTCTCAATGGTTTCTCTTTCTCTTCAAACTATATCAGGTGATGCAGTCCCTCAGGTTTGCGCTGCAGCCCGCTGTGGTTAAAATCTCTGTGGATTGGACCCTTCCAGATGGCATTACTGTTGACACACTGTCTCCACCCATCAATGTGCTCTTCCAGGGTCAAAGGTCACTCATTTATGCCCAACTTAAAGGAGAGGTGAGATGATGTAGCGTGTGTTTCTTTAATGAGAATAAGAGTGTCTCTCATTTGTTTAGATGATAAAAATTTCCCTCTCTTATAGAGTTCAGGAGGCTCTGAGGGAACAGTGACAGTCAAATACAGTCTTAAAGATCAACCAGTAACAAACCAGCTCCACTTCTGCCTCAAACCAACTGAGGAAACAGGGTAACACACACAAACACACATAGAAAGAGATTGAATTAAAGTGACATCAGCTGCTCTTCTAATCCATCAAATTTCCTCCATGTTGCTCAGGTTGGCTGTCCACCGGCTGGCGGCTCGAACCCTGATCCGTTCTCTGGAGCAGGAGGAAAGGTCAGGTGATAGAGTTGTGTTTGGCATCAGGAGCAATATAATGGATAAAATGAAGAGCAGGATAGTGGAGCTCAGTGTTCAGGCAGGAGTGAGCAGTGTTCATACAGCCTTCATTGCCATTAATAAAGACAGCAGACAGACTGTGAAAGGACCCCTGCTGCAGAGAAGAGTGCAGACACAAGGTTAGTGCAAGGATTGTGTGTGTACAGGTCTGTGTTTTGTTGTGTTTGACCACAAGGATTTCGAATGGTTTTCTTGTCACTTCACAATTTAATACATTTAATGAGGTCGAATCAACACCTCAAGATGTGAAATTCTGTTTTAGGGAGGATGTGGTCAGTGGTTCTTTTCAGTCTGTGTTGGTTCTGTGAGAATGTTTGTGTTGTTTTTTAAGACGAGCATCACAACAGCTGAAAATGACTAAATGATAAAAGCAGCTCTAATGTCACTGATTGGATTACACATGTGCTCATTGACGAACAAAGCAGTTCAAAAGCAATTAAAGGGTATCTGCCTTTAGGTTTATACTAAAAATCAGTTTGAGCCAAATATGTCCATATCAGTTCTTCCCAATTGCAAACCTTTTCTTGTTTGTTAGTTCTTTTGGATGTGTCTGTTCTTGACTGTTTGTCCAGATCCGAATCTGTTCTGACCTTTGGTTTCTCTGTCTGTATTCAAACGATGTGCAGCACCAATCCCTGTGCCACATTCAGGTAAATGCACCTCAGTCTAATAGTTTATGAACAGTTGGTACTGATCCATCCTTGAGTAACAACTTTTTAGCAGATCCTGTGTTTTGTATTGACATTCATTCACAAAGCAGTCTGTTTTAAAATGATTTGCGCAGAGATAAATGAATTTAGGTATATGGAGGAGCATTACCTTCAAAAATAAAAATTAATGCACTGCGTCCTCAGATGATCACATTCTGGGAAAGGGAAAAGATGAAGACTCTTATGCTCACTCAGTCATACAAAAACTAACCACCAGGTGCTGATGTTGAGTAAATCATGACAGAATTTACATTTTTGAATGTTTGGGTGGTGTAATGATGTAACCTGCAGAAAGATTCATAGAAGTAGAGAACTACATCTTTACACATGTTAGACTACACCAAAGTTTTCTGTGCAGTTTGAAAAATATAGTGTCTGTTGTTTTTTGTCTGATCCACCAAAAAACTGCAGATCCCTCATAATTATAGGCCATTGACTTATTTAGTTTTCTTTCCTTAAGTAGAGTCTGATTGCTGGTTGAGTGATGAAGACTATGATTATGAATCACCAGGTGAGAAAATCTAAACTTATTACAACTGTAAAAACTAACAAAATTCTAAACTGTTATAAAAAAAGCTTTAAATACTTTAAATATGTTTACTTTGCTTTCAAAGTTCAGACCTGGGCAGAAAATGTCACTTAATTATTTTAAAACTATTGATGTGACAATGTTGAGATTTAAAAGACACAAATTTTCACTTATTACATTACAATCATTATAATAATTGCACATTGACTTGTATAGTTTTCTTTCCTTAAAATGATTCTGATTGCGGGGCGATGGATGAAGATATATTTGATGATGGGGATTACAATGATTATGATTCGCCAGCAGACGGTAAATGATTCAAACACACACACACCAAAGGCCCTTTCACAAACTTCTGTCAGGGCTTCATCATTGTGATGTACAACATCATTCACAGAGCTTTTGTCCCTCTCTCTCGTTTTAATTTCTGAGATTACAAAACAATTAATTTGCTCTGATCATAAATGTGTTCATGCCTTTGAACATTTTCAGTCTGTTACTGTTATTTGTTGTTATGAAAAAATTGAAAGAAACATACAGTCATTGAACTCATAATTGATTTGTGCATTAGAAGTGTATTCATTCTTGTTTTCTGTCCTTTCCCTTTGCAACTAAACAGTTGATTCGGATGATGAAAGGTAAGGCATTGAATTCACATTGATTGTCATGTTTTTGTGATGTGTGTGTCTGTACTCTATGAAACTTTCATTTCCAAGACTTTGCAAAAGCCATCTTATGGTTAATGATTGTTTTCATTTGCAGAGATTTTATTTCTAAGACTGAAGCTGCGCTGTCTTGTCAAACAGAATCTGTAGTGAAAAAAAGGGGTACACACACCAGTGATGGAGTACTCGAGTCCTGGACTCGGACTCGAGTCCGACTCGAGTCACTATTCTTTGGACTCGAGTCCGACTCGAGACTCCATTCTCTGGACTCGTGACTCGACTTGGACTCGCGGACTGATGACTCGTACTTGGACTCGGACTCGAGGATATATAAAATCGGACTTGAGCATTCATCACGTTGTTTTTGGCTAAATATGTTATAAAAAATTATATAAGTTTATATATAATATTATATAAGGTTTCGTGCCCAAGACCGGCCGGGATCTATTTTTTCCCCTCACAGACACTGCTACCGCTCGCTCTCTTGACAACACACTCACTGACGTCACTCACTTTACACTCGTGCATGATTCGCGTGCTAAATGTTCAAATTTGGAAAATGCAGAAGATGTGCCCCGGATCGTGAAATTCGCCAACATCGCATCTAATGCTGGAAAGAGCAGCGCTAAATGTTGTGTGTGTAATTGCACAACTGAGGAAAAGACTGGGACAACTTCAAACTTTAACAGACACCTGTCACAGATGCACCCAGAAAAGTAAGTAAAATGCTTTCCATTGGCTAACGTTAGCTTTTAAAAAAACTATTATTGACTAATGCATATATGATAATAAACAGAAGAAGCTAGGGTTGGGCGATGTTTGACAATTTGGCATCAGACGTCGACGATGTCTAATGTCTGGTTAAGATTACACAATTTTTAATAATTTACTAGTCACTGTGTCAGATCAGATTACATGATTTTTTTTTGTCTGTTGCGATAGTCACTGTGTCAGATTACAATTTTTTTTTTCACTGTGTCAGATGGATGATGCAATTTTGACTCCTAAAATCCTGTGGTGTCGTGGACAAGAAACATGTCAGACTAACGTTACACGTTGCTTTCTGACCAGTCGCGTGCCGTCACACACACATTCACTTGAACACATACAAACGCACTCACGCTAAATCACTCGGTCACTCACTCACAAACGCTCTCTCTCTCTCTCTCTCTCTCTCTCTCTCTCTCTCTCTCTCTCTCTCTTGGCATATCGTATTGATTTTTACGTTTTAAGTATTTTTAAAATACAGTGCCCAGTAAAATGCACGTTCACAACAATGGAAGTAAACACATGCTTTTGAACACATGCTTTTGATGGCGTCGTAAAGTTGCAAATGTGTCTGGCAAAGTGTATATGTCAAATCAGTAAATAAACTCCCTTTGCAATCATGACAGTGGTATCATTTTTGTTTAATGTAGAACCTCTTTAATACATTTTATCAGTTCTTTGAAGGTCCCAGAGTGGAGACATGTAGGCACTGGGAGCTCGAGACTCGAACTCTGGTAATGGTGACTCGACTTGGACTCGACTCGGACTCTTCTTTGGTGACTCTGACTTGGACTCGGACTCGAACACTGGGACTCGAGACTCGACTCGGACTCGACAGTTGGTGACTCGACTACAACACTGACACACACACACACACACACACACACATGTTTGTTTTTGTGAATTGTGGGGACTTTCCATAGACTTCAATGCATTTTACACTGAACAAACTGTACATTCTATCCCCCTACCCTGCCCCTACCCCTAAACCTAACCCTCACAGGAAACTGTGCAAACTTTTACTTTTTCACAAAAACTCATTCTATATGATTTATAAACCCATTTACATTGTGGGGACCGCTGGCTGGTCCCCACGATGTAGGTGAACTCAGGTTTATATTACATCATGGGGACATTTGGTCCCCACAATGTAATATAAACAAAAGCACACACACACACACACACACACAGGACAAACATGACATGAGGTTGACACTGTTTATGTCTGGAATTGAATTTTAGAGTTCACATACTGAATATACACTGTATACTACCTGCTGTTCTATAAAATAGCATGTTAAAGGCATTTCCATAAATGCTTAAATTCAGTATGATACATTGTTATCATGTTACGAGTGAGTGGTGTCTAGTTATCATATTGAAACAAATATGTAATTCACCTTTTAATTCAACTTTGTGTTAAAATATCTGGTGGTAAGAGTCAAAGAAGCGATGACTCAGACATTTATATATATTTATTTCATGATTCATCTGCAATAAGACTGCAATAACCAAATAGTTTGATTATTGTAAATCTAAATCTGTTAACAGATAATTACAAATTGCAATAAACTGTTGGTCCTACAATTGTGTGATTTTAAAAGCCACAATAAAGTGAATTCCAGTTAGTTTTTACATACTGTGTGTGTGTGTGTGTGTGTGTGTGTGTGTGTGTGTGTGAGTGTGTGTGTGTGTGTGTGTGTGTGTGTGTTCAGCTGATCCTGATCCCCAGAAGGACCTGTTACTCCAGCTGGCTTCAGGCCAAAACCCTGAAGCCAGTGGGTCAATGCCGAACTGGTAAACTCATCTACTCACTGGTCCACTTTCACAGCATTGTCGTGTTTATAATCACATTATCATATATAATTATAATTCTAACTTGAATTTTTAGGGTAAATGTTTTTAAACAAAGACTAGACGAGTTGTCAGAAGTTTAGTGATGGTGACGTTGAAGTCACATGACCATGGTGCCTACCTTTAGCTTTTTTACTTTTGCCGATTGTATTTACGCTTCAAGATTCATAAAGTTGTGAAGATTATCACAATGAACAAAACATGTAAGAATCATAAGCTTTTCTTAGTCACAGACCTTATTTTCTGCAATAATTCAAAAGCCAAAGGAAAAATGCTATTGGGTTTTTGAGGAGGGAATCAGGATTTAGGGGGGTAATAATCTGTTGGGGGGGTTAGAATCGGGCACAAGAGGTGTACCGTGTTCTGAAATATTTGGTGGCACTGGGCGGAGCATATATGAATATTCATGAGATTCCTGTTTCATGTTAAAGTGAAAATATTAGAACATGTTCTCTGGATTTCAACAAAGTAATTGTTTCAGCACTGAATGAAGTTAAGCTTAGAGTACGTTCACGTGTTGTGTTAAAGGGATAGTTTGCCCAAAAATGAAAATTCATCATTTACTCTCAAGTTGTTCCTTTGTTCTGCTGAACACAAAAGAAGATATTTGGAAGAATGTTTGTAATCAAGCAGATCTCGCCCCCCATTGACTACCATAGTAGGAAAAATAATAATACTATGGTAGTCAATGGGGGGTGAGATCTGGCATGAACATTCTTCTAAATATCTTCCTTTGTGTTCAGCAGAACAAAGACATTTATACAGGTTTGGAACAACTTGAGGGAGAGTAAATGTTGACAGAATTAAAATTTTTAGGTGAACTAACAATTGCGGTCATAGATTAGCCTAAATGAGTACTGCTTTTAAGTATTTTGTTATATTCTTCTGTTTTGCATTTAAAAGTATGTTGTTTGATTAAATTTCCTAAATGTATAGGCTTGTATATGATGGCATAGGCCTAATAAAAAACTGTGTGAAGACCAAAATCTTGCTCACTGCATTAAAAGTGTAAGGTGAGAAATAAAGAATGATATAAAGACTCTCAAGTAAGCTGTTTATAACTTTTTAACTCCTTCAGATAAGGTATTTCATGGACAAAAGGTGTCCAGGGTTCCACATGACAGGACCTCAACCTACAATCAGATGGTATTTCACGAGTATATAGAAGCTGTTTGCAATGGATCTAACTGTTATAAGTCTATACAGTACATGTACTGTACTATATTACATTATGTTCCTGAAATCCACTCTGAATCCTCCTTTGCTGGGATCAGGATAGTCTACCCCAATCCAACTAAAATGTTTTGAACAGCTCTTTATAATATTCTTGAATCAAACCTTCACTTCAGTAATCGTGCACGTCTCTCTGAGCACAACCCAGTTAATGTTCATGAGGCGTGATTTCAGTATCCTCTATTCTTGGACTTCTGGTTAATTCCGTCGCGGTGATTCAGCGACTTCGGGTAATGATCCCACCCATAGACTGGAGAAGAGATCCCACCCCTTCCCTATATATTTTGCCGCATTAGAAACGTTCGAAAACAAGAACTTACTAATTAAATAAGTCGGTCCTGTGAAGTTTTAAAGCTGATTTAAATGCAGTAGCTTCGGTGTTTTAGTTTCACTTTCGATTTGAAGTAAAATCTAACGGAGCGTCAGAATGGTGAACTGCGGTCTTGTGACTGAGAAAAATGAGCCAGGTATGAATTATTTGTTTACTGTTACCTGTTTCTTAAATTAAAACCTTTTTAATATGCGGGAGAGCAGGGAATTTTCATTCAGGGATTTTTTTCGCGAGGGTTTTCTCTCAATATACTGTCGAATTTAGTTTTTTTCTCTCGGGAGATAGGAAAAGTAGTTTTCAATGGTCAAATGGGGCATGTTGTCACATGCTCCGTTCTCCTTTATTTCATTATTGATGATGATGAAGTCTATTACATCCTCTATTTATCTGTCAAAGAGCAGTATTTGAAATGTATTAGTGTTGTTGTGTTGTAATTGAATTATATTTGTGATGTTGTTGTTGGTTTGTGTGACTCAGTGCCTCTGAAGAGCATCTCAGTGGAGGTTCGGGTTCAGGATCATGTAGCCACAGTCTCCTCCACTCTGCAGTATGTGAATGAGGAAGAGCGCCCCCTGGAGGCCTTGTTCGTCTTCCCTCTGCCTGCTGATGCTGCTGTCTGCCACTTCAGTGCCAAGATCGGAGAGCAGGAGATTGTGGCAGAGGTGCAAGAAAGAGAAACTGTGAGTCCAAATATAAGTCTGCTGGAAGCTTATTTGCATATATTTTTACTGTGCACCATATAACAAAATTGTGTCTCACAGGCGAGGGATCAGTATGATGACGCTGTGAGTTCGGGTTGTCAAGCGTTTCTGTTGGAAGAGAGCGAAGAGAGTCCTGATGTGTTCAGACTGAGTGTCGGGTGTCTGTCGCCGGGTCAGAACGCTGCCGTCACCATCATCTACGTCACCGAGCTCGCTGTGCAGGCCGACCACTCGCTGCGCTTCTGTCTGCCGGCTGTACTCAACCCCCGATACACACCAGCAGGTACTACAGCAGCTGCTGACACACACTTTATTAGTGGAGAGAAGCTGATTCTAACACACTCTGTGTGTGTGTGTGTGTGTGTGTGTGTGTGTGTGTGTGTGTGTGTCAGGTTCAGCTGCTGGTATAGTCTCAGAGATTTCATCAGGATGTGGATCTGTTCCCTACACGCTGACTCTCAGTGTCCATGTGAGCTCTCCAAAGCCCATCTCCAAACTAGAGTCCAGCTGCACTCTGGATCCTCTAGTGTTCCTCCACTCTGATCACACTCAGGCGACGGTACTGTGTGTCTTCATGTGTTTATCTGGATGTGTGAGCACAGCAGTTTGATGCATGTGTTTTTATGTGTGTAGGTGAATCTGAGTCCTGGTCACATGTTTGATAAGGACGTTGAGCTGTTTGTGTACTATCAGGATACCCATCAGCCCTCTGCTATAGTGGAGGCAGGAGTGACCACTGCCCCATCAGGTATGACCTGCAGCTCACTGGGATTATGGGATTGAGTGATCAAGCTGTCACTGACTCTCTCTCTATTTCAGGCTCTCTGATGAGGGACCCAGTGGTCATGATAAGTTTGTACCCAGAATTCCCAGAGGAAGTGATGTCATCACTGGCAACACAAGGAGAGTTTGTTTTAGTGATTGACAGATCAGGCAGTATGTATGACTTGATGCATAATGGGACAGGAGCACAGACACGCATAGAAAGCGCAAAAGTAAGATTTTGTGAAATTTCTGAGGGAAACAGGACATTTAATGAGGAAAAATAATGTAATCTGGGTCTGTATTTTATCCATCTGTGCTTCATATCAAACTCCAGTCACAAGGTTGGAGGGAAGGGATTAAAAAGTAAGAAGGATTTGAAAAGCAAGCTATTATGTTTGGTAACACTTTATTTTATTAATTAATAGTACTCAGTACTTATTTGAGTAATTACAATGTAACTACGGCACTGTAAAATAAAGTGTAACCCTATGTTTTGATGAAAGTTTAAAGAGACTAACCATGTTTTTCTTTGTACACAATAAAATCAGGATTGTGCATTAAGAAAAATAATAATTTTGATCTCACACTGACTTTCTGTCCATGTCTCTCTATAGGACACTCTGCTGTTACTGTTGAAGAGTCTGCCCATGGGATGCTACTTCAATATCTATGAATTTGGCTCTCGATTTGAGTCCTTCTATCCGTTAGTAACTAGATCTTCATTCAGAGATACTCAGTTTAGAAATGTGTCAGAAGAGATTAGATGATTTGTCTTTTTCATTGCAGTCAGAGTGTCGAATACAATCAGGACACAATGGATCAGGCTCTGAAGAGAGTGAAGGAAATGACAGAAGACATGGGCGGCACAGAGATTTTACAGCCTCTAAAACACATCTACAGTCAGCCCTGTTACCCAGACCACCCCAGACAGGTACAACAACACCTCAACTATTGACACTGGTGTTAAAGTATAAACAAGGCTTATGTATCAGATGTTTTTTCTCTCTTCAGCTGTTCATCTTCACTGATGGAGAGGTGGGAAACACTAAAGAGGTGCTGGATCTGGTGAAACATCATGCTCACTCTCACAGGTAAAGGTCTGCTGGGTTTGATCTTCCCATCATTCATATCTTCATCACTTACACTAACAGAGTTTATTGTGTGTTCAGGTGTTTCTCATTCGGGATTGGTGAGGGTGCAAGTACCGCCCTCATCACAGGAATGGCCAGGGAGGGATCTGGTCACGCTCAGTTCATCACAGGCACCGACCGCATGCAGCCCAAAGTAAAGCTCTCCACTGGATTTCACAGGCACAAATGTTTCCTAGTCACATGTCTCAATGGTTTCTCTTTCTCTTCAAACTATATCAGGTGATGCAGTCCCTCAGGTTTGCGCTGCAGCCCGCTGTGGTTAATATCTCTGTGGATTGGACCCTTCCAGATGGCATTACTGTTGACACACTGTCTCCACCCATCAATGTGCTCTACCAGGGTCAAAGGGCACTCATTTACGCCCAACTTAAAGGAGAGGTGAGATGATGTAGCGTGTGTTTTTTTCATGTATTAATTAGATGCATTAATTCAAAAAATTTCTAAATGAATCATTTGCTTATTTTTTCAGCTGATTAAATAGCGATGACCAGAAATCTCCTTGTAGCACATATATTTTCGATGTTTTCATTTGCTATTAATCGTTATTCTGTCATCTTTTACTGCCTCATAGAGTTCAGGAGGCTCTGAGGGAACAGTGACAATCAAATACAGTCTGAAAGATCAACCAGTAACAAACCAGCTCCACTTCTGCCTCAAACCAACTAAGGAAACAGGGTAACACACACACAAACACTAACAACAACAGCTCCAGTCCTGCTTTAGACCAATTCACCTCTAAATTGCTAAGTTTACATGATAATATAATAATATAGATGCATAGTATACTGGACACCTCCACCACAGGGCCTTCCCTTTTTTCCTGATCCTCATAACGAGTTATCTAGATCACAGAATAAGCCATACTCATACCCCTTTTCCAACAAGGCAGTTTGAGTGCTGATTCGGAGCCAGAGCCAAGTTTCAAATCAGTTCTTTGTCTTTCGACTCACAAAGCACCAGCTCCGAACCAGGAAAAATGGTTCGTAAGTAGCACCAAAACGTTGCTGGGCTAGAAGTAAGAACCGCTTGCGTCAGGGGCTGGGGTTACCGTGACCAACAAGAAACTTGTGACCACCATTTTTGAAATAGCAGCTAATAGAGCTAATAGCAGCTCGATTGTAATCTCCGTCTATATACAAATTACGGCGAGCCGTGTTTGTATGCCGATGTAGGTTCGCAAAGCCATGAGCATCAACAGTAGTGAAACATCCGCGATTGTTGATAGAAGGCTTGTTCGAGATGCATCGGAGCAGCGCGGACCGATTCTGGATGAGCTCTTATGCTTTCCTGGTCGTGACGTTCCATCTTGCCATTGGACTAGTAGACACACGTGCTTCAGACGCAATCACACAGGAGCATTTCCAAAGCATCATTGATGCAGCGTCTCGTTCCCTTCTCAGGGAACTATGGTTACAGTCGTAACCTGAGATGTTTTTAATATCAGCCATTTAGTTGTTTTCAGCTGTAACATGAAAATAATTATCGGCTTATTGTTACTGCCTGGCCAGAATTAATATCTGTGCATCTTTATCTGAGTTACTTTGTCAAATAAGTAATTCATTTAGTGCCAGAAATAATGGAAAAGTGCTCTCTTCCTAGTTGTGTCACGATCACCAGTGAGAGTGCCCTATCAGCCACTAGAGGGCACTCCATCCCGGACTCTCATTTCCACCCGTTACATGGACTACAATTCCCATACACACTCACCTGACTCATTATCCATGTTCATTGCACCCAGCTGGACTGTATTATGTTATTAGTGTCTGTCTATTTATACTGAGTTGTGTCTGTCCTTGGTTGTGGTTCGTTGTTTTGTTACATGCACGTTATATTTCTGGCTTTTGTTTGTGAACTGACTACGTGGAGTTTGACCTTTGCCTTTCTTGGGATTTATGTTTTGGATTCACCAATAAATGCTGCAACTGGATCCTAACATCTTGTCTGTGTGCATCCGTGACAAGTTGTTGAATCAGCTTTCCAAAATTAATGTAATTTATTCTTTTTATAATAAGTAATATAATGTGGTAGTACATTACTTTTATCCCCAACATAACAACTGTTATGTTTTGTTAAATAAAATATATTCGATTTAATTATTTTGGGATTTTCACTTGCAGTTGTGTTAGCTGTTTGCTTTTCTAAGCCAACAATAATTCCCAGTTAACAGTTTTTACAGTTTTCCTCGATGTTGTTGCAGGTTGTCCATCCACCAGCTGGCGGCTCGGACCCTGATCCGTTCTCTGGAGCAGAAGGAGAGGCCATGTGATGCAGATGTTGAGAGCATCAGGAGCAGGATAGTGGAGCTCAGTGTTCAGGCAGGAGTGAGCAGTGTTCATACAGCCTTCATTGCCATTAATAAAGACTGTAGACAGACTGTGAAAGGACCCCTGCTGCAGAGAAGAGTGCCCACACACTGTCTGTGCTCTAATTGTGAGTATATAAATCGCTTTTAACTGGAAAAACAAAATGTGTTTCAGATTTTTATCAAGGATGTGCCCTGATGCAGCAAGATGTGATAAAACAAGCAACAGCTTGTTATTTGTTTGTAATGTCATGATAAACACTACCAGTCAAAAGTTGATTGAATTGGAACTTTAGTCACACTTATTTTTGTCATAATTTAAGGTATTGGACCACCACGCCGATTGAAGAAGGGTATTCCTTTTGTAATAATATGCTTTGCCTGTTGCTTTGCCTGTTGCATACCTACTGAACCAGAAGGTAAGTGAACCAGACATTCTCAGATGTAGAGGATAAATCACTGAAAGGCCCTTTTACATGACTTGCGGCTGCTTTTTGATATACAACTTTATTTATCTAGATTTCCACAGGAACAGTTACTGTTTTTTTACATTTCCCTACCAACACCACCAGGAATCATTGACTTAACTTCGAAATGAGAGCGGCAGACAGGCTTGAAGTCATTTGAACGGGCATTTAAACTGCTGCAGGTTTTAAGATATAATATAAAGTCCTCCTGTAGTCATTTTTTTTTAATGGAAATATTCTATCTGTTGTTATGGTTCATTTTTGTTCTAAAAAGTGTAAGAAAAACATAGTTTTAATTTAATCTTTTCTTGATTTTTTATTTTTTTAAGTGACTGGACCTGAACAGAAGATCGGATTAATGACAAGTAATACAATGAATACATAGTGTCGCTAAAGCTCACTAAATGTGAAACACAAATGCAGCATCGCCTCATGGTTAATGATCATTATTTGTCTTTTGCAGAGGTTCGGAATTTCTTCCGCTGTGGTTCTAAGACTGAGGCTGCCCTGACTGCTCAGCCAGACTCTGAAAGCATGAATGAAGGTATATACAGTACAAACACACACACACACACGAGATGGACACAATGGTTATTAACTTAATTAACTTAATTTTGTGTGTTCAGCTGCTCCTGATCCCCCAAAGGACCCGTTTCTCCAGCTGGTTTCTCTCCAGAAGGCGTCAGGCTGCTGGGAGCTGGACGCCACACTGGCTGATGTGTTTGGGAAGACGGAGGATGAGCTGACCAATCAGAAACCAGCACAGGTGAGAGATGTGATGAAATAATAAGACAGCGATGATTGTGTCCAGTGTCCAGTAACAAATGCAGTGGATGATGGTTTGTACACAGGTGGATGGGTCAGTATGGGCCACTCTCCTGGCTCTGATCTGGTTATACGGCTGTAAAATAGAGCAGCAGGTCGAGTGGCAGTTTGTGGCCATGAAGGCAGCGTCATGGATCGGCTCTCAGAAAGGTGGGATCTCCATTCCAGAACACATTCATTCAGATATCTTCAGTTCTGTGACACACACTGATGATTTGAGTGTGTGTGTGTTTCAGTGGGCGATCTGTCTCAGTGTGTGTGTGTGGGTAATGTCCTGCTCGGATGTCATGTGACCCAAGAGACTCTGGGAATCTGAAGATGTCAGAAGACCAAAGAACAGTTACCGTCACATTTACTGTTACTTAACACTGCTTTGTTTTTCATTAACATTTTGTCCATTTAACTATCTCACCAAATTATAAATAAACTCAGCAAAAAAAGAAACGCCCCCTTTTCGGTATACTGTATGTTAAAGATAACGTATGTTTTTCATGCTTGTTAATAAACAATTATTGCGCATGCTGTGGAACAGCCTTTAAGACACTAACAGTTTACAGGCGGTAGACAATTAAAGTCACAGTTCCAATAACTTAGGACACTAAAGAGACCTTTCTACTAACTCTAAAACACACCAGGAGAACGATGGCCAATGTCCTGATCGCATGTGTGAATGTGCCATAGTCCTTCTGCAGGAGCCTTGAGGACTGCAGATGTGAACAGAGCAATAAACTGCAATGCCTGTGATTTAAGACGCCTGAGACAGTGCTACTTTTGATATTGACCCAGAGACTCATTATTCCATTTCTGTTCATCAAATATCTTTTGAATTTATTCAGTTTACATCTCTGTTTTATGTTCATACAAATATTTATACATGCTCAGAATTTTGTTGGAAAAAAAGCAGTTGAAAGTGAGAGGATGTTTCTTTTTTGCTGAGTATATGTGTGACCTGTACCATATCTTTGAGCCACTTTGACCTTAGAAACACATTTTGAGTTTTATACCAGAAAACAAAGTCTCAGGTTAAAAATATTTTAAATCATCAGATTAAAAAACTGCTGAACAAAACTGCTATTCGTTTTCTTTGTCTCTCAGTGATTTACTAAAGCCATTGGAGGAAACTTTCACACAGCAGCAGAATAATGTTTGGAGTGCTAATTATGTTTATACACAAATATTATGTTTATACACTCACTGTGGAAACAAAAAAATTGAAACAGAACATTTCAATTCATGTTCACTGGTCCCTAAAAATTATGTAGAGACTACAGTGAGTACATGGAGGAAATACCAGTACCAAAGATGATGCATTATTTTTCCGCCAAATAATACTTGATTATTACCAAGATCAAATGATATTACCCCAAAATAAAGAAAAATATTAATATTACAATTTGTATAAAAATTGAGAAAATGATGAGGTGATTTTTTTATTTTTGTCACAACATGTAGAAAGAGTCCACATTTTGTAATGGGAGGAAAATCATGTTACAGGTTTAGCCACAATGTGTCAAACAAAGTATTTTATAAACAAATTATTACATTTTTGAAAAATATTCAGTAATTACAGTTTTTCTCGATTGCTAACACATTGTAACTGATTCACTTGGCACAATTTCACCAGAATTTCCCAATTTTAATTCTGGCTTTTGATTCCTCCAGCCTGGAGTTTTGCATGATGTACTCTGCGTTTAAGTTAAATAAGTAGGGGGGCCTTGTCGTACTCCTTTCCTAATTTTAAACCAATAAGTTGTTCCATAACTGTTGCTTCTTGACTGACATAGGTTTCTCAGGAGACAGATTAGGTGGTTTGGTACTCTCATTTCTTTAAGAACTTGCCATATTTTGTTGTAATCCACACAATTAAAAGATTTAGCATAGTCAATGAAGCAGAAGTAGATGCACATTAATATCTTTCTTGTATAGACCTTATGCGCCAGAGAAACAAGCGCGCCGCCATCTTTATAATATTGTCTTTCAACTTCCGCTTTTGTGGTAGCTCTGTAAATTTCTATGGCATCACTGTCAAATAATAATTAGCTGGTGAAGTGGATTTACTTGTTGTAGAGTTAATGAAAGTTATCATGAGCATTGTTATGTTTAAAGCAGATGTCAGTAGACCGGGAAGATTTTAAATCGAGTAGTTCAAAAGATCTTTCTTTTCTCCCTTACCTTTCACTTTCCTTCTTTCCTCAGCTATTTGTAAAGGCTCATCAGACAGCTACTTTGCTTTCTTGTTGTTTCTTGGATGTTGTGTTTTACTGCATCTGCACTCTTTTTGTGTAATGTAATAGACATAAAAAGGTATTTGTCACAGTGTTATGAAATCATCTCACTAGTGTTCTCTAGGCAGGAAAGAAGTATGTGTATCTGTTAGGTTTTTTGTGTCATTTGAGGCCAAAGTTTGATTCTTAGAAAAGAAAATATTTTTTTGACAGAAATATTTGATTTTGATGTGACAGTTTGAGGTTTGTACAAATGGTGAATTGTTTCACGAATTGTGCGTTAGCAATCGAGAAAAACTGTTACAATGAATTCAATATCAATTCACAGATTATGTTGTATGAGTTTATTTGTTGAGAAGGTCAAGAAGTGGTATGTCAGGCCACAATCACCTTTTAAAGAATGAAGTTTGTCTAAAATATCTAACAGGTCTTGCAACAAAAAAATGGAATTTGTGCCTCTTTTGCTCTAATAAAATGTAATGTGACAGCAGAGCGTACTGTATTGGTGGAAAGTGGCAAATAAAACAAAAGACACTCACAGTTTGGTGGTAATTCCTTTATATATTTTTAAGACCCCTAACTTGTATCTCTGGAAGGTGATGAACTGTAAATTAACAATTTCTCTGCTTCTGACAGTGATCTCAATGAACCGTAAGCAGAACTTCGCAGAGACCATGTTTCATCTCCACTCACTAGAAAAAGAAAATGGAATCAGAAAAGTTTTGAAAAAAAGCTGTAGAATGAAAGTTTTATAATAAACGCCTCAAACATGTTCCCCAACAAATAAAGTAACCTACTGCATAAATACATGAAGCAAAGTAACAGATGTCAAGATAATCACTGACAGATGAATGTAAAAAAATTATCCAAATACTTTAATTATGTAGAATTTATGAAAAAAATGTCCCCATTTTCTCTTTTGAATTATTTATTAATTTAATTGCACTGATGCAATTAATCTGAGTGGATTTATTTTCTCTTTTTTCAGAGGTTCGCATGTCCAGAAACCATGTTTCGTGGTTACAGCAGACAAAAAACTAACGTTAAAGGGGTCAAGAACCCAACTAAATCAAACACTGATCTCCATAACGGTGACTTCAAACTGTTAATGTTTTATTTAAATTGTAACATACTGCACTGGGACACGAAGGCTGAGGATCCGAAAGCAAGCTTTAATAAAAGAGAGCGAAGTCAAACAGGCAGGATGTCAAACACCAGCAGGCAGAATCAGAAGAGGCAAGGCAAGGAGTAGTCAAAAATACAGGCAATGGTCAGGGCAGGCAGCAAACAAACAAAAACAAGGAGTGAGTCCAGGGTCAAAAACACAGATAGGCAATGCAGAACACGGAAAGACATCTACTAGAAAATAAGCCAACGACAGGGAAAAACACAGAGCCAGCAACGAGGAAAAACACGGGATACAAACGAAAGCCAGAACAATACTCAGCAATGTGTGTAATAACATCAATAATGTGTGAAATAATAGCTGAGTTGTTAATTTAGAGATAACAGTATATTTTTGTATTTACAGTAGTGACTCCAATATAAAATAAAAGAAAGCAACCTGAAAAAAATCAGTTATGTTCTGTAAAATTAGGTTTTTGTGTGTGTGTGTGTGTGTGTGTGTGTGTATGATTGTAATTAGATACAGTCATGTGGGAGATGTGGGAGATGTGGGAAATGCCACAATCACTATTTAAAGATAATTAATTTGGTCTAAAACAAATAGGACGTTTGTACATCTTATGTTTTAAAAAATGTAATCTGTCACCAGAATGTACTTTATAGGTGGAAAGAGCTAAATAAAACAAAAGACACTCACTCATTGGTGGTATGAATTCTATGCTGTTAAATAGTTTCAGGAGCCCTGACTTTAATCTGCTAACGAGAGATGAACCTCCGGAATGTGATGATCCAAAAATTGACCTGCTGTCTGCTTCTGATGGTCTAAATGAACCATAAGCAGAACTTCCCATAGAAGATGAATCAGACCCTTCAGCAGCACTGACTGTAATGATGAAAACAGAGAGCAGATCAGTAGAACATTGACATTATATTTATGCATTTGTTTAGCACATTTATATATACATACATACATATATATATATAGAGAGAGAGAGAGAGAAAATAACGCGGTAAAAAAATAATGCAGATTAATCCATTCCCTATTGACCTTTGAACCTGGAGCCGTTCTAGCCAGCCACCATTCGACTGTAAAATGAAGGAGGGAGACGAATGCTGCGCTGACGGACAGAACAAGCAGAGCTCCTCCCTCGTGCGCGCGAGAAAGTAAGCACCGTCTTTGCACTCTCTCTACCTCACACATAATAATCTAAATCAACTGACACAATGCTAAAAGTTCGTAAGACCGAATCCATGTTTCACGAGGCTCATTCGGAGAATGTTTTTCCTGAATAACCGTTGGGTGTGAATAGTGCTCAAAAGAACGTCACCTCATCTTCTCTGACAGGCGCCCTGCACGTGCAGCTGACATAAACCACACTTTTAGTAAACAAAAAGAAAATCCTATCCAGTGGTGAAGTGTTTTCTGTGTTGACAAATCTTTTGCGATGTCCTAATAACAGTCGCGATTCGCACGCAACGCGTCAACGTCCGCTAATGTCCAATTCGCGACTTAATGACTCATTTGAACAGATTCATTTTAATGAATCATGACAACAACTGATCTGTCCACACGGTCTATAATGAATCATTTACTCGAACAACTCTGAAATGAGAACATAAGTGTGCTTACCCCATTTAGCAAGAGTGGTTAGTAAAATTAGCCTTAATAATCCAGAATATTTTCAGGTTATTTAAATGATAATGTGTAGTAAATTAGGCCTACCTATAAAATCAGTTAGTTTAGACTGGAGTGAGGTGAAACCAGAACAAAGCAAGTTGTTGTTAGCTAGGTGCATTCAATTGTATATGGTAGAAAATTATATTATTAGTTAATATAACTTCTAAATGCTACTTTTTAATACTTTTCAGGTTTAGCAAAAAAGCATCTTCACTTACAAAGCTATAAAATCACTTTTTTTTTTTTTTTTGCAAAGAGGGCAAGAAAGAATTACAGTGAGAGTGACGGGTACTTTATTTTCAGTATCAGGCTCGCAGATCACGTGGGTAGGGCACTTTTTACTGTTTGTGTGGATGACCATGTCTGTCACCACTGAAGACCATTTTTGACCCAGGAAAAACCCTGCATTGATTCATTTGAATTGAAATATTTAATACTTTCACAGCAAAAATTTGTATGCGATTAATTTAGATTAATTAATCACAGAGTATGTAATTAATTAGATTAAAATTTTTAACCGATTAATATATATATATATATATATTAAAGACTTGTGTGCCATTCTATCAATTCATGTGAACGGAACAGTGTAACATAATTCTGACATTCAGAAATTCAGAACATTCCATAATATTCAAATTAATTTTTGTACTGATTCTATAGCCAGCAGCAAACACTCTGAGGCTCTTGGCTTCCTAGTAAGGCTAAGCAGAAACAGAGACCATCTGAGATAATCTAAAGTTGTGCTGAAAGATGTGTTAGTGCTCATCCTGCAATCTGTCTGGGTCTTAATACAACAGTATACTAATGGACACCATAAATTGAAAAATATCATAGTGATCATAGAAAAAGTTACACGCAAATGAAGTAAATATAAATAGTAAGATGTTTTAAAAATAATGTCTTTTTACTAATCATATTCTTATCATACATCTGATGTAGATATTCATACAGTTTCGTGATTTCACTCACTTGTCTGTGATCTGATGTCCTCTATCCATGGCTGAATTTGCTCTTCCGGTTTCATTCTATTATCCATCTTCTGTATTTTAATAGGGCTGCTCTTCCTCCTAAAAGGGCCATTGTTTTGTGCCACTGTCTCCTCAATCTTCTCCAGCAGCTCCTTGATCTGAGTGTCGTCACTCCTGTTGTGATTGTTGAGAACATGATACCTGTTCCCACATTTGTCCAGCAGCCGCTGGAGATCCTGTCCTTCACTCTCAATGTGCTGCTCTATAGATGTGTCTAACAGAGAGTCTCCACGAGTGAACAGAACTATAGTGTGACTCCAGACTCTCTCACTGAGAAGATCCAGATGACCCTGCAATGCTTTTCTCTCAGTCTCTTTAAAACTAATGTCCACACGTATGATCAATAGTACAGCGTGTGGTCCTGGAGGACACAGAGACACACTGAGCAAAATCTCCTGTTTCAGTATCTCAGGACTCTTCTCTACAGTGTAATCACTCCACCATCCTGGAGCTTCAATGACAGTGATGTGTCTGTCTGCTACTTCTCCATGTCTCCTCACACACTGAGCAGATCTCTTCAAGCCAATCTCGTCTCTGTCCAGGATGGTGTTTCCTGCTGTACTCTTACCAGCATATCTATACCCCATCAACACAATCCTCAGCTCTGAGAGATGTTGGGCATCACCTGCAACAAACAGAGAACAAAACACACTTCTTAATGTGGGTGAGATCTTAAATCTTCTTAAGTAATCTCTCTGTGTGAAAAAAAGGGGTTACTGAAATAAAGTTCACCGTATTTGTATGGGTGTCAAACTACACATTATTGATAAAAATTACACATAATTGTATCTCACATTAATTAAACTCTTAAATCAAAGTTATCGATGGACAGTAATTATGAATTATGGAGAGAAGAAAATGGATTAATTTCAATGATCTGCACACAAAACGTCTCAGGTTACGTATGTAACCATGGTTCCCTGAGAACATGGAATGAACACTGCGTCTTAACGCATTTAGGGAACGCCTTAGCGGGAACCGGTGTCTGAAATGCTATCAAATCATGGAAAATGTATTGGCCGGCGACAGCCTATGACGATACTAGTGCGACCCAAACACACAAAAGGAGTGCCTAGAGAACAAGTCATCCACTTATCGTCTGAAGGGACTGTTCAGCAGGCGGCCCCAAGGCATGGCAGGGAGACGCAGTGTCTCATTCCCTGTTCTCCTTGAACCATGGTTACATGCGTAACCTGAGACGTTTCCTTTCGAAAGGGAACTCGCACTGTGTCTTATTGCATTTGGGGAACAAATACCCATGCCGCCATGCTGAGGGGAGTGCATGCCAAAGAATGGCTGTGACAAATATCAGAAACCATTTCAACTGATGTGCCATAAAACACTCCTCCTAAGGGTTGCAAAGCCTGTCAGTGACAGCATTCCCTACCGCCAACACCCAAGCTATAAGCCTCAAAGAGGCCTCCAGAAACATCTAGAGGCCTACCAAGGCTGCTCAAAGGCTTGGAACCAAGAACTTCAAACAGAAGGAGTCCCTTCAAGGGAATGTGGCCAGGGAGCTGAAAGGAGCCCCAGCCAGTCACTTCTCAGGGGAGCATAGTCTACCCTGACTGCCACCAGGGAGGCCGACCTGGTCCTACTTAGTAGAAACCTAGTCTGGCCAGCAACCTACCTGTTACCAAAACAGAATCTATAATGCACTAGCCTCCAGAGGAGGGGTCCAGAAAGAGGGATGCAAACTGGCAGTAACTGGAAGTAACCAACTCAGACCGGATGTAGAGACAGGCATCCTGGGGAGCATAGCGCTTAGAACCCTTGCAAACAAGGGAAATTACTCTGCTCAACCTAGGATCTGCAGAGCTCTGGAGGCTGAATACACTAAATAGGGTCCCTAAAGAGAGACGTACCTCCAGCTCCAACAGGAGCTGATCGATCAAGGGAGTTCTTACTAAAAGAACCCTTTAAACCTCAATGACCAACTCAGGGGCGAGGTCCTCAGCCTTCAAAACTGACCTCCCAGGGAGGTCTCACGAGAGACCTTCAACTTTTCGATCATATTCAGGAGCGCAGTACTCTAAAGAACGACCTTCAATTTACATTTACATTTATGCATTTGGCAGACACTTTTATCCAAAGCAACTTACATTGCATTATACTATACATTTGTATCTGAGTATGTGCAATCCCTGGGATCAAACCCATGACCTTGGCATTGCTAGTGCCATGCTCTAAACACTGAGCTACAGGAAAGCCTTCAATGCGAGGGGAGTACCCACTGGACTCAACCAAGCAAGACGAGCATTGATCAAGCTCAATGCAAGTACCAGGGAGGCTCCTAAAGAGCTTACACTCATAATATATAAGTTATATTATAAGATATAACTCAGAATACTATCTTAGCTGGAAGTACTAAGGACCAGCCTGCTTGAGGGCCAGCTATTTGGTAAAGATCTAGAACTCCAGGGCTAGTATCAGGGAGGCTCCAATGGAGCCTGAGCTACCTGATAACCATCTGCTCAATTCTAGGGAACTAGGACACTCAGGAACCTAGCTCAACCCAGAGGATCTCATGTACTCAGCATATCGCTGTCTATCCTTAAAACAAGGGAAGTAAAAAACTATGCGACCGGGCTGACGAGGAGGCCTTAGTCAGGGCCTGCTACTCTAGCATAACACGGCCACAGGCCCGAGGCTAATGCTTGAGCTCTAAGGGAGCGTGCTCAACTCGCCCTGAAAAGGGGGAGTACTTCGACACGCTCAACCTGAGCATCACTGGTGTTGGGCACATATGGGGCACAGAGCTCTGGGAGTGAAGTGAGCTAACCCAGGAATGGCTCAAAGGTAAAAACCTGATCAAAAACTCTCGCTCCAAGATGAGAAAGGCCGTGTGAGCTTAGCTCTGGATGAATGGAGGCCCCAACAGGAAGAAATTCCACAGGAGGAGCCTGCAACACTCGACTCCGCGACTTAATAATAATAATCAAGGAGCTTTTGGTGGAGAGATGCACCAAGCTCAAACTAGCTACTACCAAAGCTCTGGAGAGTGGAGACTTCAGTATATTGCTTTCCACTCTCTAAACGAGAGGAAGTCTAACAGAGCTCAAGGACAACCACAGGGGAGGCTTTCAACGAAAGCCTACAACACCTGGCTATTTATCTGTGCCTAACACCACCAGGGAACTGAAGCTCAGCATATCGCTTATACTTTAATATCAAGAGGACTTTCAGCTCAACCTAGATACAATGAGGAGGCCGTAAGGCCTGCCACTTGCATTAATAGCCTAATGCAGAAGGCCATGCCATTCACTACAGGTGATATTTCGTTCTTAATGCTACCTGCTATTAAGACCTCATAAAGAAAAGAGGCACATAGTAAGGGTGCCACGATAACCTTCCCTAATAATGGGAGCTCCAGGGCCCCAGTTTAAATGCCCCAATACAAAAAACATAGAATAAACATCCCCTTATTCCTTTCTACAGGGAGCTGAGGTCACTAATTTTGTAATGGCTCACAGAGGGAGAGGTAACCTAAAAGCTCAACCTCAGACTTTAAAGAGCAGAGGCCTAAATGTAAAAGTGGCCTGCCATACTCTGCAGGTTAAAAAAGATGAAACCAACACATCATTGGTCCAGCCTCTGGCCTGGTGTGAAGCTCCTGGGAAATAAAAGAATAAAAGCCCCCTATTATTCCTTTTTATAGGGAGCTGAGATCACTAAATGTAAAATGGCTCTCATGCCAGAAAAGTCAACATGCGAAGCTCAACCTGTAATTACAGTAAATGGAGGCCTAAATGTAGATAAGGCCTGCCATACTGCTGTAGACCGAAAGGATGCACTCATAAGGATGCACTATGTTGGAGCACAGCATAATCTCATAATCAGTATGTCCTGCCATATACAGACAGGACCGTGTTCTGCTTCATATCGCATAAACGTGAGTGTGGAAAGGAAACACACAACTAAAGTTGCCAAGGGAAACACTCAAGTGCGAGAAGAACAGCCTTATACAGGCAAACACGTGTGCTCCTAGTCCAAACAAACAATGCACAAGTAATGTGTGTGATAGACGTAAAGCTTGCACACAAACCTACACATCACTTGTCCAAACGTAAATAAGAGCATAGCTTACTGATATAGAGGAATCCACTGCCTAACTCTTTAGGGTTATATTTGAAACAAGCTGATTGCAGTTTTTTTGTTTGTTTGTTTGTTTTTTGTACTGCTCTCTGTAGATTAGGTAAAGGGATTTCCGTTTTCAAAAGGACATATGAAGCACGGGATTGTTTAAGAAATGAAAGTGCTTATTTCCTTAGGTAACAGCTTTTAGGGCCTGTCACTGTGAGCTGCTTTGAACTTATCTATTGGGAATGGCTCAACAAAGAGCAGTTAATGACAAAAAGTTTCTTGATATTATTGCTGTGACTGTTACATTTTCATAATTAATATACTCAGTGTGAATATCTGCTCTATAAAGTATGTGGACTCACTCATCTGTGATCTGATGTTTTCTCTCTGTTTCTTCATCCTCTTCATTCGTTCTTCTGCTCTCTCTTCCTCTGCTCTTCTTCTCTCTTTCACCTCCTGTAAAATCTTTCTGTCTATTTCAAAATGGCGGCCGTTGTTTTGTGCCACTGTCTCCTCAATCTTCTCCAGCAGCTCCTTGATCTGAGTGTCGTCACTCCTGTTGTGATTGTTGAGAACATGATACCTGTTCCCACATTTGTCCAGCAGCTGTTGGAGATCCTGTCCTTCACTCTCAATGTGCTGCTCTATAGATGTGTCTAACAGAGAGTCTCCACGAGTGAACAGAACTATAGTGTGACTCCAGACTCTCTCACTGAGAAGATCCAGATGCTCCTGCACTGCTTCTCTCTCAGTCTCTTTAAATCCATCATCCACATCTATGATCAGTAGTACAGCATGTGGTCCTGGAGGACACAGAGACACACTGAGCAAAATCTCCCGTTTCAGTATCTCAGGACTGTCCTCTACAGTGTAATTCATCCACCATCCTGGAGCTTCAATGACACTGATGTGTCTGTCTGCGACTTCTCCATGTCTCCTCACACACTGAGCAGATCTCTTCAGGTCAAACTCCTCTCTGCCCAGGATGGTGTTTCCTGCTGAACTCTTACCAGCATATCTATACCCCATCAACACAATCCTCAGATCTGAGAGATGTTGAGCGTCACCTGCAACAAATAGAGAACAAAACATACTTCTTAAGGTGGGTGAGATCATAAATCTTCTTAAGTGATCTTACTCTGTGTGAAAAAAGGGGTTACTGAAATAAAGTTCACCGTATCTGTATGGGTGTCAAACTACTGTACATATTATTGATTAAAAATGGAAGCAAAATGTGCTGTAAAATCAAAGAATTCTCTAGACCTGGAGGATTTTTCTGAAGAATAGAGCTCAGTTTAACTGTTCAGGATGAACAAGGGACTCAAGAACAACCATCACAAAACAAATAAACAGTCATGGATCGTCCAGGGTATGTTAACTTTAGAACGGGGTCATTTTTATAAATTCAGCAATTTTTTGTCTTGTGGACTATACAGTATCTCACAGAAGTGAGTACACCCCTCACATTTTTGTAAATATTTTATTATATCTTTTCATGTGACAACACTGAAGAAATGACACTTTGCTATAATGTAAAGTACTGAGTGTACAGCTTGTATAACAGTGTAAATTTGCTGTCCCCTCAAAATAACTCAACGCACAGCCATTAATGTCTAAACCGCTGGCCACAAAAGTGAGTACACCCCTAAGTTAAAATGTCCAAATTGGGCCCAAAGTGTCAATATTTTGTATGGCCACCATTATTTTCCAGCACTGCCTTAACCCTCTTGGGCATGGAGTTCACCAGAGCTTCACAGGTTGCCACTGGAGTCCTCTTCCACTCCTCCATGATGACATCAAGGAGCTGGTGGATGTTAGAGACCTTGCGCTCCTCCACATTCTGTTTGAGGATGCCTGACAGATGTTCGATAGGGTTTAGGTCTGGATACATTCTTGGCCAGTCCATCACCTTTACCCTCAGCTTCTTTAGCAAGGCAGTGGTCGTCTTGGAAGTGTGTTTGGGGTCGTTATAATGTTGGAATACTGCCCTGAGGCCCAGTCTCCGAAGGGAGGGGATCATGCTCTGCTCAGTCATGGTTCCCTCAATGAACTGTAGCTCCCCAGTGCCGGCAGCACTCATGCAGACCCAGACCATGACACTCCCACCACCATGCTTGACTGACTTTGTACTCCTCACCTGGTTGCCGCCACACATGCTTGACACCATCTGAACCAAATACGTTTATTTTGGTCTCATCAGACCACAGGACATGGTTCCAGTAATCCATGTCCTTAGTCTGCTTGTCTTCAGCAAACTGTTTGCAGGCTTTTTTGTGCAACATCTTTAGAAGAGGCTTCCTTCTGGGACAACAGCCATGCAGACCAATTGCGATGTATGGTCTGAGCACTGACAGGCTGACCCCCCACCCCTTTAACCTCTGCAGCAATGCTAGCAGCACTCATACGTCTATTTCCAAACGCAACCTCTGGATATTATGCTGAGCATGTGCACTCAACTTCTTTGGTCGACCATGGCGTGTTCTGAGTGGAACCTGTCCTGTTAAACCGCTGTATGGTCTTGGCCACTGTGCTGCAGCTCAGTTTCAGGGTCTCGGCAAATCTTCTTATTGCCTGTGTCATCTTTATGTAGAGCAACAGTTATTTTTTTCAGATCCTCAGAGAGTTCTTTGCCATGAGGTGCCATGTTGAACTTCCAGTGACCAGTATGAGAGAGTGAGAGCGATAACACCAAATTTAACACACCTGCTCCCCATTCATACATGAGACCTTGTAACACTAATGAGTCACATGACACTGGGGAGAGAAAATGGCTAATTGGGTCCAATTTGGACATTTTCACTTTTGTGGCCAGCGCTTTAGACATTAATGGCTGTGTGTTAAGTTATTTTGAGGGGACAGCAAATTTACACTGTTATACAAGCTGTACACTCACTATTTTATATTGTAGCGAAGTGTCATTTCTTCAGTGTCTAACCCTCCCGCAAATGGACCAGCCTGGGCAAGGGCTTCACTTACCATGGACACCATCTGATAAGACTTAGTTTATTGCCCTGAACTATGTAGCCACGTGGAAAAGTAGAGGCCATTCAAAAACCCATGGCCCTCAAAACAGACTTTCCTGCATTAATTTATAGATGAGCTGATCTATAAATGAACATGCATCCTAGGACATTGGTTAACATATCCTCACCTACACCAAGTTTGGAGTCTACGAGTCTGTATTATGAAGATTTAAATGATTGTGTATATGATATATTGATACTTTTGCAAACATATAAGTATTACAAGAATCTTTAATAGTTTCTTCTTCAACAACTCAGCCATTTTCATATGCAGATGCCCTGCTAGAAAGACAAAGGCTCATAAAAGCCCCCACAGACTAATCCTACCCATCTCATTGGTCAGGTCAACCCTCAGAGGTGTGACATCTCCTGGACCTTAAAAGGTGATGCACAGCTCTGCCTCGATCTCTTGCTTCTTTGACGGACTCAAGAAATCTCCTGCTGGGTGGCCTCTCAGGCCAAGGCCTGTAGGCCTAAACCTGCACTCCAGCCATGTGCTTTAGTAGAGAGAGAGAGAGAATTCCCTGAATCGGAACCGCAACAGCACCCCCAGGAGCAACAGAGTCCAACAACATCTACCCAGACCTGTAGGAAAGTACAGTGTACACCCAGAGAGAACATCCAGAAGACTTCCATCACGACAACAGCACTCTCACATGCTGAGACCACCCCAGCCAACACCTGAGCATCTTCTCCCAGCCCTCACAACCACACATTCAGTGCATCAGGCCAGACCAAAGCCACTCCTGCCTACCCCCTACCCCCCTCATATACAGCAGACCCCCGCCAGCCACAGCTATGCTCAGATAGTGAGCAGAAAACCAACAACAGGACCAGTACAAGCCACAACATCAGAGCTCAGAGACATCCGTCAGATGCTCAACCTCATCTGCTCACACCTACTGTCATAGTTCAAAACATATCAACAAAACTAAGACCCTATGGACAACAAAGCATTTATAATATCATGTTGGAACATTCAAGGCCTGAGATCCTCTACCTTTGGCCTCAAAAGCAAAAATACAGATTTCAACTCAGAAATAAGAAATTCAGACATCATCATCCTGCAGGAGACATGGAGCAGAGATGGACCCACCGGCTGCCCCAAAGACTACAGAGAACTCATCATCCCATCCATTAAACTGCCTGGAGTGACACAAGGAAGAGACTCAGGAGGCATGCTTATTTGGTACAGATCAAATCTTGTCCATGCCATCAAAGTAGCTAAAACAGGACAATTCTATACATGGTTAGAAATTAATCGGACAGTCACTGCAACAGAGAAAAATATCTTCCTATGTGCCACTTATATCCCTCCAGCAGAGTCTCCCTATTTTAATGAAGACAGTTTCTCCATTCTTGAAGAAGACATTAATTACTTCCAGTCACAGGGAAGTGTACTGATTTGTGGAGACCTAAATGCCAGAACAGGAGAAGAAATGGACACACTTAACTCTCAGGGGGACAAACACCTGCCTGGAGATGACGTCCTCCCCCCACCTATACACACACGAAGACACAACTATGATAAAATAACAAACAAAAGCGGAACACAACTTCTTCATCTGTGTCGCACACTAGGTATGTACATAGTCAATGGCAGACTAAGAGGAGATTCCTACGGTAGATACACCTACAGCTCACCTTTTGGTAGCAGTACAGTCGACTATTTTCTTACAGACCTTAACCCAAACTCCCTAAGAGCGTTCACAGTCAGCCGACTAAACCCACTATCAGACCACAGTAAAATAACCCTCTACTTAACCAGAGCAATGCCCAACCAAGAAGCATCTAAACAAACCAAGCTTCACTCACTTAGAAACACGTATAGATGGAAACAAAACAGTAAAGACACATATACAAGTACAATTAGTCAACCAAAAATTCAAGTTCTGTTAGACCAATTCCTTGCCATTCCTTTCCTGCATAACAGTGAAGGTACAGACCTAGCAGTAGACAAGCTGAACAGAATATTTGAGATCTCAGCAACATTATCAAACTTAAAAAACACAAAAAGAAAAGCAAAAAGACCACATGCCACTGAGAAATGGTTTGACAATGACTGCAAAAGACTTAGGAAAGAAGTAAGAATTCTATCAAACCAGAAACACAGAGATGCTGACAATGAGAACATCCGTCATCTCTATCATGAAAAACTTAAACAATATAGGAATACTTTAAGAAAGAAAAAAGAACAAAACACAAAAAGTCAACTCAGAGAAATTGAAGAATCCTTAGAATCCAACCACTTCTGGAAACATTGGAACACACTAAACAAATCGCACCATCAAGAGCTAGCCATCCAGAATGGAAATGTTTGGATAAACCACTTCTCCAACCTTTTTAGTAATATAGACAACAATCGGGAACAAAATGCAATGTATGAAAAACTAAAGGTTTTAGAGAAGACCATCAAAGACTACCAGAACCCCTTAGACTATCCAATTACACTAGCTGAACTATTAGACAAAATACAAACCCTGAAAACCCAAAAAGCCTGTGGAGTCGATGGCATCCTAAATGAAATGATAAAATATACAGACCACAAATTCAAATTAGCCATCCTCAAGCTATTCAATATCATCCTTAGTTCAGGTATATTCCCCAACATTTGGAACAAAGGCCTAATTACCCCAATCCATAAAAACGGAGACAGATTTGACCCTAATAACTACCGTGGCATATGTGTAAACAGCAACCTAGATAAACTTTTCTGCAACATCCTAAACAGCAGACTAACTCATTTTCTCAGAGACAGAAATGTCCTAAGCAAGTGTCAAATTGGCTTCCAACCAAAATATCGCACATCAGACCATATATACACTCTCCATACCTTAATTGATAAGCAAATAAACCAAAACAAAAGCAAAATTTTCTCATGCTTTGTTGACTTCAAAAAAGCTTTCGACTCCATTTGGCATGAAGGTCTTTTTCTTCAATTAATCCAGTGCGGTATCGGAGGAAAAACATATGACATCATCAAATCAATGTACACAAACAACAAATTTGCTGTTAAAATTGGTAACAAACACACAGAATTCCTCCCTCAGTGTCGTGGAGTGAGACAGGGCTGTAGCTTAAGTCCTGCACTGTTCAATATATACATAAATGAGTTAGCGAGGGCTCTGGATCAGTCTGCAGCACCTGGTCTTACTCTACTAGACACTGAAGTCAAATGTCTCCTGTTTGCTGATGATCTGGTGCTGCTGTCTCCCACTAAAGAGGGTCTACAGCAGCATCTAGACCTCCTGCACAGCTTCTGTCAGTCATGGGCCCTATCAGTTAACCCCAAAAAGACAAAAATAATGATTTTCCGAAAAAGACCCAGCTGCCAAGACCAACATCATAGTTTTAAATTAGACAAAATGCTCCTTGAGCACACGCAGAACTACACTTACCTTGGCATAAATATTAGTAACACAGGGAACTTTAATAAAGCTGTTAACGACCTGAAAGACAAGGCACGGAGAGCTTTTTACGCTATTAAGAGAAATATTAAAATTGACATCCCAATCAGAATCTGGATAAAAATAATCAAATCAGTAATAGAGCCCATCACGCTCTATGGATGTGAAGTCTGGGGCCCACTCACAAACCAAGAGTTCACTAAATGGGACAAACACCCAATAGAGACTCTACAGACCGAACTATGCAAAGTTTTGCTCAGAGTACAGCGCAAAACCCCAAATAATGCCTGCAGAGCAGAATTAGGATTCTACCCACTTATAATCACAATTCAAAAAAGGGCCATTAAATTCCATGCCCACCTAAAAAATAGTGATAAACAGACCCTCCATCACAAAGCCCTGAACTACCAAGAGCTGACACCAGGAAGAAACGCCCTCGGCCAATTGGTCTTAGAGTTGACTACACAAACAACAACATGTCTGACTGAAAATAAAAACTTAGCCGGACCAAACCAAATAATTAAAACACAAAAAGAAAAATACCTAAATCATTGGACAGATGCAACAGCCCTACAAAGTAAATTGGAATGCTATTTGGCCCTAAACAGAGAATATGAATTGGCAGGATACCTGAGTACAGTGAGTGACCCTAAACTGAGAAAAGTCCTGAGCATTTACAGACTCAGTGAACACAATCTCACAATAGAGACAGGCAGACACAGACAGACCTGGCTACCAAAGGAAGACCGGCTGTGTCCCCACTGCACAGAGAATGAAGTGGAAACAGAACTGCACTTTCTGACATCCTGCCCTAAATATGCACAAATTAGGGACGCTTTCTATCCCCATTTCACAACCCACCACAAAGACTTTCATCAGAGATCAAATATGGAAAAACTCCCATACCTGCTAGGAGAAAGCCCAGCAAGCTCAAACCTGGCTGCCAGGTACGTGAGGTCCTGTCACGACGAAAGAGCCTCCAGCGGGACAGAACTACCAACACACTCACTAAATGCCTAGAGACACTTCTATAAATATTATAAGATTGAACATTTTTATTGCAATTTTATTATTATTATTGCTATTTTATTGCTGATTTTTTCTTTCTTCATTATTATTATTTTATTTATTTATTTATTTTTATTGACTGTTATTAATGCTTTGGCAATGTAAGGATTCCTTTCTCCATGCCAATAAAGCTATTTTTGAATCTTTGAATCTTTGAGAGAGAGAGAGAGAGAGAGAGAGAGAGAGGACTCTTTTCTCCACTAAGAGTCAAACTAACCATGCAAGTTTGGCATCGCTTCTTCATTCAACACAGAAGAGATTGATTACAACTTCAATACCATTGGCTCGAACTCTCAGGACTTTCTACAATATATCAATACATATTTGGTTCTGACTCTCTGCCTGCAAAACAACTGTCACTTAGAGCATGTAATAAAATCGATAATTTAAGACTATTTATTTAAGAATATTTTTGTGGCCATGAAAAATACCCTTCTCTTACAATTAATTAATAATCAATACCAAATGTTCTCCGAATGTTTCATCTTTTATGTAAAATATTTCCCTCAATGGTACTAAATATAAAATCACGTACATTTTGGATGATCCCTCTTAATTTGTTAAAATAATTAACATTTTGCAGATTCTGCAAGGGGTATGTAAACTCTTGAGCACCACTGTATCTGCACTATAAAGTATGTGGACTCACTCATCTGTGATCTGATGTTTTCTCTGCTTTTTTTCATCCTCTTCATTCGTTCTTCTGCTCTCTCTTCCTCTGCTCTTCTTCTCTCCTTCACCTCCTGTAAAATCTTTCTGTCTATTTCAAAATGTCGGCCATTGTTTTGTGCCACTGTCTCCTCAATCTTCTCCAGCAGCTCCTTGATCTGAGTGTCGTCACTCCTGTTGTGATTGTTGAGAACATGATACCTGTTCCCACATTTGTCCAGCAGCCACTGGAGATCCTGTCCTTCACTCTCAATGTGCTGCTCTATAGATGTGTCTAACAGAGAGTCTCCACCAGTGAACAGAACTATAGTGTGACTCCAGACTCTCTCACTGAGAAGATCCAGATGACCCTGCACTGCTTTTCTCTTGGTTTCTTTAAATCTAGTGTCCACACGTAAGATCAGTAGTACAGCGTGTGGTCCTGGAGGACACAGAGACACACTGAGCAAAATCTCCTGTTTCAGTCTCTCAGGACTGTCCTCTACAGTGTAATTCATCCACCATCCTGGAGCTTCAATGACAGTGATGTGTCTGTCTGCTACTTCTCCATGTCTCCTCACACACTGAGCAGATCTCTTCAAGTCAAACTCCTCTCTGCCCAGGATGGTGTTTCCTGATGAACTCTTACCAGCATATCTATACCCCATCAACACAATCCTCAGATCTGAGAGATGTTGAGCGTCACCTGCAACAAACAGAGAACAAAACACACTTCTTAATGTGGATGAGATCTTACATCTTCTCTGTGTGAAAAAAGGGGTTACTGAAATAAAGGTCACAGTATTTGTATTTATATGTTAAAAATAACATAAGTGTATCTCACAATAATTAAACTCTTAAATCAGAGTTGAACAAAAGTTATTGATGGACAATAATTATGAATTATGGAAAAGAAAAGTGCTTAATTTCATTAATCTGCACACAAAACAACAGACCACAGAAAACAGATTAAACAAAACTAAATTACAAATGATAATTCAGAATAATGTTTTCAGAAAGTATATTCATTAAAAATAATCAAAGTGGCTTTTAATGATTGAATCTCTCTCTTGTGTGTGTTCACACCTGGGAAAGTGTTATCAATGCACTGGTGTCTATTAGCTCCAGCAAACACATGACTGTATTACATTTACATTCATTTACTGGATGGAAAGAAAGACAAAAAAAGTACAGTACAGTACTTATCCGTAAAGACCAATATGAAAGTGAAAGCAAATAAACAAATTGACATTTTTTCTTCCATGAAAATAGCTTTTATTTCATTTGAAATACTTACCAATGTTCATTTTACTGGACATGTTTTTGCTTCATTTGAAGCTCCAAATGAAATATGGATCCTCCAGCAGTCTAGTAGTTTTTACTCGTAATGTTCTTTCAAAGTGTGTTTGACGAGACTCACTTCCTGCTGCTTCAGAACAGACAAACATGAGCGTGTCTATAGATGAAAAAATGATGTTTGAGTTATATTCAAGACAAGCTGACTGCAGTTGTTTCAAGTGACAGTAGCTTTTGTTTAATGATTGAATTAAAGTTGAGATGACTTGATAAGGTAACCCTAAACCTCAAACCCACTCTTAATACTACACTGTAAAAAAAAATCCTAATTTTACAGAAAATAACTGATTTTTTCAGGTTGTTTTCTTGTATTTTAAATTGTAGTCAATACATCTTGGCTGTTATTTTAAGTATTGTGACATTAATGACAAATTACAGTAATTCACTTTTTTTATAGCTACAGAAAAATTACTATTTTTACACAGTATTTTTTCTGTTTTCTTAAATTACATACAAATGTATGTAAAATTACAAGAATAATCTGTAATTAATACTATAACAAAACAGATGATAAAACGGTCAAATGACTGGCAGCAATACCAAACAAAAACCATAAAATTAAAGTAAAATTTCCTTTTTGAATACACTGAAAAACACTGTTATTTTACAGTTATTTCCTGAATTTTTATGATCAAACAGCTTTTCAAAATAAGCTTTAACTGAAGAAGAAAATAAAAAGCCTAAAGTGTCATAAACAGATCCAAAATCTTATCCATACAGACCAATATGAAAGTGAAAGCAACAAGTTGAGTTGACATTTTTTCTTTCATGAAAATAGCTTTTATCACAATTGAAATACTTACTGATGTCCATTTTACATTACATGTTTTTGCCTCATTTGAAGCTCCAAGTGAAATATCGATCCTCCAGCAGTCTAGTAGTTTTTACTTGTGATGTTCTTTCAAAGTGTGTTTGACAGGAAGTAGCATACTCACTTCCTGCTGCTTCAGAACAGACAAACATGAGGCGTGTCTATAGATGTAAAGAT
The DNA here is from genome assembly GCA_036281575.1 of Ancherythroculter nigrocauda. Taxonomy (NCBI): domain Eukaryota; kingdom Metazoa; phylum Chordata; class Actinopteri; order Cypriniformes; family Xenocyprididae; genus Ancherythroculter; species Ancherythroculter nigrocauda. Next base: position 29,393,710 of record VTFQ01000015.1, read on the forward strand.
GATGTTCAAGACAAGGCCTGCGTCTCAGTGTGCATACTATCCATCCTAAATAGTACGTGACACTAGTAATATTCAGTACTATTTAGGGTGGATAGTATGCACATTGGGATGCAGGGAAGCTGTTTGCAGTTGTTTCAAGTGACAGTAACTTTTGTTTAAAGATTAAATCAATTTGACTTTGTTTCTTTCATACAAAACTTCTTAATGAGAATGAACTAATCTCGCAATTTTTGCTATAACAAGTATGCTGTAGAAACACACAGTTACAGCAGCCAGAGAAAAACTAAAGTTAAAAATCAAGGGTCATGAACTAAAGCAAACACCTCCATAACGGTGACTTTAGACTTTATTATTTTCAATAAAACATCAACATCTAAACTGGGGGTTTAGACTGAATTATAGAAATATAATATTAAAACGTTTGGTAAAGAGACTAGGAATCTGAAGACATCTGTGTTTCTACTTCCTGTGCTTTAAACACTGTTAATAACTCGACAACATGTGTTCATCAGTGTAATAGCTTTAAATGTTTATAAGATTTATAGCATGAAATTCAGACAAAATACAGCAAAATCAACCAAAATGCTTTAAAAATGATCCATAATGGAGATAACACAAACTGCACTTTATGCATTTGTAATCATTTTTATTTTAAACAAACATCCAGTTATTAATCATTGTTCTTTCCAATACTATACATTTATATCTGTATATATATATATATATATATATATATATATATATATAATGTTTCTAAAAAAAACATAAAATATACCTAATGAAAGTGTATATTTAAGAGATTGAAAGTGTATATTTAAGCGATTTTACCTATTGAAAGTGTATATTTAAGAGATTTTATTTTCTAAAAGTTCACAAGATCAGAAGTGGCCACAGTTGCAGAAACACACAAATTTGGTGAATATAAAAAACATTAAAATTTACATCACAATGACATTAAAATACTAATTGTATTTGGAATTGCAAACAGTGCATCCTGAAAAAAAAAAAAAAAAAAATCTGAGCAAATGGTCAGTAAGAAGATCCACGTGACGTGTAGATTCATTTTAATTGGAGCAAAAAACCATTTGTAATGACATTTATCACCCGGTAGGGGGCGGTCATACAACAGCCGCGCCGCGTTCACAGAGCGAAGAAAAAGACATACGCAACAGCTTAGACATATAAAATACGTACATACACAAATTTATTTTATATACCCTCACTGGTCTGTGAAGATTTAAGTGCCGTAGGTTCAGTGTTTGAGTTTCGATTTAAATTAAATCGTCATTTCGTCGAGCGGAGCGTCAGAATGGTGAACTGCGGTCTTGTGACTAAGAAAAACGAGCCAGGTATGAATCATATTAATTTACTGTTACTGTTACTGTTTCCTAACTTAACACTGAGGCTATATGTTGGAAAGCTGAAGTGTTTTTCAAACGAGGAAGTTGTCATGAGGGCTTTATCTCAGTATTACTACATCTAATGCCAAATTGAGAATCAAGATTTTTGTTTCAAAGAGAGATCATGATTCATGAACTAAACAAAATAATGATTTACCAGAGGATCTGACAAAATGTTAATTACTGCAGTCTGTTTAAACTGTTTAATTGATCTGAAATGGATTATTTATCTAAAAAACAGTTTGAATGATTCAATGACTCACTCATAAAAGGATGAATCAGCGTTTTTGAACGAATCTCTTGAATGAATGATTCGATGACAAATATATTTTTTAACATTCACTTGTCGCCACCTGGTGGTATAACGATGTAATACAAACTACCATAGACGTCAGTGTTTATATCCGACTATAACTCTAATCCCAGTTCTTTTCTGATTTAACAGAATAGTGTGTGGTTGAAAAAGCTGTTTGTGAAGCTGTTTCATACTAATACATAATGTTATACTAATAATTTCTGGTATGATTTTGTCAATGGTTTAGACACATGAGATCGTTGTCATTTAGGAACTTTTAACGATTAATCGTGCAGCTCTACTGTGGACTGTTATTCTTAAGCACAGCCTCAGTGTATACTGCATTAAGTTTTCACAAATCAGTCTGAATTCACAAATCATAAAGAATGCAATATTATTTTCATATCTACAACAGTGCACTGCAGATTTACAGTCAAAAGAAATCTGAATTTAAAGCCACAAACTATCTTTACTGCGGTGAAAAACGTTGATTTTATCAGAATTTAAGTTTTTCTATTTTATCAGTTGGGGCATGTTGTCGCGTGTTCCTGTTCACCTTTAATCTGTTATTTATGAGGATGGAGCCCATTTAAACCCTTTATTTACCTCTTGGAGAGCTGTATGTGAGGTTTATTTGTGAAGTTGTTGTTGGTTTTGTGTGACTCAGTGCCTCTGAAGAGCATCTCAGTGGAGGTTCGGGTTCAGGATCATGTAGCCACAGTCTCCTCCACTCTGCAGTATGTGAATGAGGAAGAGCGCCCCCTGGAGGCCTTGTTCGTCTTCCCTCTGCCTGCTGATGCTGCTGTCTGCCACTTCAGTGCCAAGATCGGAGAGCAGGAGATTGTGGCAGAGGTGCAAGACAGAGAAACTGTGAGTCCAAATATAAGTCTGTTTGACACTGATTTGCATATTTTAGCACCATATAACAAAATTAAATCTCACAGGCGAGGGATCGTTATGATGACGCTGTGAGTTCGGGTTGTCAAGCGTTTCTGTTGGAAGAGAGCGAAGAGAGTCCTGATGTGTTCGGACTGAGTGTCGGGTGTCTGTCGCCGGGTCAGAACGCTGCCGTCACCATCATCTACGTCACCGAGCTCGCTGTGCAGGCCGACCACTCGCTGCGCTTCTGTCTGCCGGCTGTACTCAACCCCCGATACACACCAGCAGGTACTACAGCAGCTGCTGACACACACTTTATTAGTGGAGAGAAGCTGATTCTAACACACTCTGTGTGTGTGTGTGTGTGTGTGTGTGTGTGTGTGTGTGTGTGTGTGTGCTTTTGTTTATATTACATTGTGGGGACCAAATGTCCCCATGATGTAATATAAACCTGAGTTCACCTACATCGTGGGGACCAGCCAGCGGTCCCCACAATGTAAATGGGTTTATAAATCATATAGAATGAGTTTTTGTGAAAAGTAAAAGTTTGCACAGTTTCCTGTGAGGGTTGGTTTAGGGGTAGGGGCAGGGTAGGGGGATAGAATGTACAGTTTGTTCAGTGTAAAATGCATTGAAGTCTATGGAAAGTCCCCA